>MCJB01050310.1:2370-38538 GCA_002018475.1 Nicotiana obtusifolia
TGTTCGAGCTCTGTTCGTCCGATTTTGGGTATAGTTTCACCCATAGTTGCTCATTTTTGGAGGTTCTTGAAAGAAATTAACGAGGGATTCAAGGAGAATCGATTGGAGGTAAGAATTTTGAACCTAAAACTCGTTTATATTGTGAAATCCACCTAGAAAATCATTGAAGTCTTGCTAAAAATGGAAGAAATAGGGCTTGGGATTATGAAATTTTAATTGGGTATTTGGAGGACCATTTGGGGCCGGATTTGAGAATTTTTGTATGGGTGAACTCGTGGGGAGATAAGGAACCCGTTGATGTGAAAATTTTTGAACTTCGAGAAGTGGGCCCGGGGCTCGGGTTTTGCTAATTTCGGTATTTTTTGGTATTTTTGATTGTTTTCGCTTGGGCTTTGTTCCCTCAACATATTGTGACATATTTGTTCTGAATTTGGATAGATTCGATGCACGTGAAGGCTAATTTGAAGGGCAAAGGCGTCGCGGGATAATGATTTAGCCGGTTTGAGGTGAGTAATGTTTGTAAATGATGTCCTGAGGGTTTGAAACCCCGGATTTGCACCTCATAGTGCTATGTTGAGGTGAGGTACATGCTCGATGATGAGCATGGGGTTGTTTACTTATGGGGATTGGGACTTGGTCCATCCCGATTGATGATTTCTACTACATACTTGATTGAAATCTAATTGATATCATTGTGTTTTGGGCTACTTGCCATATTTGGGCTTCGCGCCGGTTATGCAACCCTTCAGGGGTATTTTTCATTGTTTATTACATCATACTTGGCATCTCGCTGGTTATGTGGACCCTTCAGGGGTATTATTTGGCATCTCGCCGGTTATGTGAACCCTTCAGGGGTATTGTTGCTGCATTGATTCATTTCATAAACTCAGTTTTGAACTCAAATGATATTTTCAAATGATTTTTAATTGGATCGGGTGGCACGCCGCCACAGAATATAAATTGGATCGGGTGGCACGCCGCCACGAGATATAATATGTATGGATCGGGTGACACGCCGTCACGAGATATTGCGCTACTGAACCCCCCACAGTAAGCGTCGATTACCCAGGGAACGGGTGGCACGCCGCCACGATAGTCATGACTTGCATTGCATCGCATTGCATTCTTGGTTGTGTTGGTGTTGTTTCCATTTACTTCACGTTATCTATTTGAGATGTTACATGTTTTTACTGTTCCATCGTGGATTGCTTTATGACTTAGGTGTTTCTTACTTTCAGTCATTATTTATATGTATTACTCACTGAGTTGGAAGTACTCACATTACTCCCTGCACCATGTGTGCAGATTCAAGCGTTATCGGTTCCGCCCCGAGGTACTGACTACCATTGTCAGGGTGGTGATTCAGAGATTACGAGGTAGCTGTTGGCGTTCGCAGCCCGTATATCTTTTAGTTTGTTGTTTCCACTTTCTTCAAACAATTGTGCCAAAGATATTGTAATAGTTATATTATTATCAGGATTTTATTAGTGGCTCATGACTTTGTGACACCCCGATCTGAGAACTGTAGTCGGGATGGTTTACTATATTTTTTCGTAAATTACTGTTATTTAACCATACTTATATTATTTTCGTATTATTTAACTGTTAAAATGAAGTTAGTTTGGATTGGCTGGCCTTGTCTTCATGAGAGGCGCCATCACGACCGGATTGGGATTTTGGGTCGTGACAGATGCAGGATTAGCAGATACCCTAGGAGCTAGAATAAAATTCGTACAAAAATGGTTTATAGATTTGTGTGAAAAACATAAATAAAATATGAAAATGGAAAAAATATTAATGAAAAACTTAGCCTGTTGTAAAACAAAAGTAGCACCTGTAGATTGTTTGGTGAAGTAGTTGAAGTAGTTTCTGATAAATGCTCCATATATGAACAAGTATTTTATTTCTTAGATATGTTTACAGAGAGTTTTTTGAGAACGAAAGGAAAATTGAGTGAAGAGTGTGTCCTCTCCTTCTCCTTCTTCTCCTATTTATACAAGAAAAACTATTAACAAAAAGTCCTAAGTGCCCTTCAACTTTACAGATGGGCGGTTCTAATTAAAAGTTGAAAAAGAAAAAGTTAACCGTCCTTTTCTTTACATTTGGACGATTGAAAATTAAAGACTAAAAAGCAAAACACTATTCTATTTTTGACTTTATTACATAGTTGTCATTTTCTTCTTTACGTTTCTTTATGTCTCTCTCCTCTCTTTTCTTTGCAGTTTCCTTTCTTCTTTTTTCTTTGTCTTCTGTCAGTCATCTTTGTCCTCTTTTCTTCTTTTTTCTTTGTTGTCAGCATCTTTCTTCTTTCTTCTTTATTTCCTTCTTAATGTCTTTGTCTTCTTTTTTCTTTGCAGACTTCTTTCCTCTGTCTTCTTTTCTTCATTCATTGATTGTGGTAGATGTAGAGCCTTCCAAGGAATTGCTCCATGTTAAATTATGGTATAACATTATCTTCACTGTTGCATTTCGAACATATGTGATCTGGGTATTTGGGTCATATGATTTTGCAATATCTCGATAATAAGTCCTCTGAAATAAAATTTTTCTTAATAGCTCTTGTAATTGGTATCTGTTCTGGCTTTAATAGGCTGATAACCCATTGTCGTATATCCTCCATATCTTGCCTTCTGATTTCTTTAGAATGTGAATATATCATAATTTGTTCTCTTGAATAATAAGTCCACATAGGTAGTTCATTCATATAGGTATTTGCTAACTCACTGAGTATTGTAGCTAGTCCAATAAGTCTTTTGTTTGCAAAGAATTCTGGAATCTCTGCCTTAGGTATTTCCGGCTGTATGTCGATTTGTTCTGGTATGATCATTTCTCTCGTAAGTCCAATCTTAATGACTTGTATGATAGGTTTTACTTCATCATATAATATCTCCGCTGGTGCAGTATAAAATTTTATGTAAAAAAGTGTTCCTTTAGTAATTCTTTTGTATGTAGTAAATGCTTTGTATAATTCCCTAATAGTAGCTATTTCTTCTCCTGTCGAGGTATATACTGTACTTAGTAATCCATAGTTATAGCAGGTATTTACTAGGTTTGGGTTGGTTCCTGGTAAAGCAATAAGTTTATTGTGTCTTTGTAGGTGTGCTGTAATATAGTCTTTTTCTGGGTTAGTTGTATTCTTGGATCTTGGGTTTAGGTTAAAGAATGTTTGTAATTTGTGCATGTTGTCTATATATGTACGGGATATATGGTTATAGGTTCTCTTGGTTTTGTTTAGGCTTTCGGAATAAGTAGTGGTTTGAGGTTGTATTATAACTGGGTTTTTTGGTATTGTAGTATATGGTTTTTCAAATAATTTATTGAGGTTCTTGTTTTTTGGTTTTATAGGTAACTTCGGTGTAGATGTGCTGAACTTGAAAGGTCGCTAAGGAACTTGGTCAATTAGAGTAAGCCAATTTGAAGACAAGTGTGAAATCCTACCCAAAAATTTGAGTGAACCCGAGAGTCATTCAAAAAGTGAGAGAGAGAATTTTAACTAACCTTAACACATTCTCTAGTCTTGTTTCATTGGCAGGTACATCGCTACGGAAGGAGAAAAGGTTGTAACTGACATTACTTTGGCCGACCTCTTGGTCGAAGTAAGGGCACTTAGCAGCCGAATGGAGAACATAGAAAGATCCTCTAGCAATCAGAAGCACACCGGAGAAGGAACTAGTGACGGTTCCACCATTAGACCCGAGCAGTTCGTGGAGTTAGCTCGCTAAAACGAGCAGAGGGACGGAGGTGCTCAAAATGTCAGGTCCATGAGGATTCCCCGGGGTGTCATACCACCATTAATGCCATCCCGGAGAAACATAGCACCCGTAGGGGATATGAGAGCAGCCCGAGAGGATGATCAACTCGAGTTCGACGAATTTGAAGATGATGATTTGGGCCCACGGAATCCGAGAGTAGGATAGAGGAATGGAGGCCGAGACTACGTGGGAAGACGTGGTTAGTAGAATCGATATAGGAGTTAAGTGTTATGTCACCATGAGAAAGGTATTCTTAATTTCACAAGGAAGAAGGGGTAATAAATATAACAAGTCAAGAATACAAGTCATAAGTAAGCTTGCAATGAATTACGTGTATATGTATGTGTATGTACGATTGAATTTCTTGTGACTGAGCCGGGTACGGCCGGGTAAGGCATGCTATAAGGTAGTGCTGATGAGCCCTTGGGGGCGTATGTGAATGGTGTTGTGACGTGTATGTAAAAAGGTAATCCGTAGATGATACGAGCATTGTTACTAACGAAGGAATGATTAAATAAGTCCAGCATACAATAGTTGTTATACACCGAGCCGTTCTATACGTCGACCGGGTAGGCACCCATTGTGCATTTATATAAACACCAGGCCGAACTAGATTCGGATGGGTAGTTACCACTGATCAGTTGGGATGATAACGATAAGGCCCACAGAGGCGTATGCTATGTTGTGACTGAGTCCAGAAATGGCCGGGTATGATTATGAGCCCACAGAGGCATAAGTTATGACCGAGCCTAATAATGGCCGGGTAGTTATGACCGAGTCCAGAAATGGCCGGGTATGATTATGAGCCCACAGAGGCATAAGTTACGACCGAGCCTAATAATGGCCGGGTAGTTATGACCGAGTCCAGAAATGGCCGGGTATGATTATGAGCCCACAGAGGCATGTGTATTTGATTACGATCCCACAGGGGAGTATGACATTGTTTAAAGCAGCGACTAGGTGATTGTATGTGATTGTATGTGATTGCACGTGGTAAAGTTCATGTAATCGATTTCGGTAATAGTAAGTGTATATGAAATCGGCAGGCCCACGGAGGCATATGTATAAGATGTGGAAAATGATAATGTACACGAGTATGAGTATGATAATGCTAGAAAGGTTACACGAAAATGCATAAGTCTCACCAATATGCTATGGTTAGCCGCCCTTAGAGGCATACAGATGGTACAGGTCATGTATTTCTTATCCTAATGCTTATACTATTGCTCTTACATTATGTTTTCTGTCTTACATACTCAGTACATTATCCGTACTGACGTCCATTCTATGTGGACGCTGCATGTCGTGCTGCAGGTCCTGATAGACTGACAGAGGGAGCTCATCCACCACAGTAAGCTATTCAGTACGCAGATACTAGCAAGGCTCATCCTTCGGGCTTGCTACATTTTGGTATGCACTTGTATAGACATTTTGGACATGTCGGGGCCCTGTTCCGATGTAGGTTGTATTTTGTATATTTCCATAGAGGCTCAATAGACAAATGTTAGTATGTGTATAGACTAGTGTTGGGCTATGTGTAGTTGAATTGCCTTGTCGGCAAACGTATGTACCATGTTGTATGGTTTTGTATTGTAGCCTATTTGGCCACGTTGTGTATAAACGTACGCCTATGATGTAGTACGGTACCACGGAAGGCTATTGTTATTATTATTACTGTTGTTATATTATCACTTGCCATCCATGTGAGTGCGATACACCTTATAAGTAATAAGGGAAGTCAGGTGAAGGGTTCGCCGGCACTCTGCAAGCAGGGTCCGGTGCCCGTGTCACGGGCCCGCCGGGCGGGGCGTGACATCAGTACGGAAAATGTACTGAATATGTAAGACGGGAACACAATATAAGAATAGTAGTATAGGCATTAGGATAAAAACAGACAACTCATAACGACGGAATTGCCTCTAAGGGCAGCTAACCATAACGTTATCATTTTAACACCCATTTCCATCATTACAGAGATATATTTTCTCCCTTACAAGGCTTGCCAGTTTCATATACGTTTGCTGTTACCGGTCACATTGCTTACCGTTACTTTAGACCCAATACCTGTGCCGCTGCGGGCTTGCCATTTTCATATTCATTAATTGTTACCGTAACCGTTTACATAATCGCTACTTCATACAATCACACACATGCCTCTATGGGGCTCATAATCATACCCGGCCATTTCTAAGCTCGGTCACCACTACCCGGCCATTATTAGGCTCGGTCATCATAACATATGCCTCTGTGGGCTCGTATCCGGCCATGCTAGGCTCGGTCACAACTACCCGGCCATTATTAGGCTCGGTCATTCATAACATATCAATCAAGCACACACACAGATTCATTCGCATCATACATTTCAATCTTATTTACAGACTTGTGATCATGACTTGTTACATTCGTTACCCTTCTTGCTCATATAATTAAGAATATCTTTTTATCGACATAATTATAGGACTCAAAGACTTCCATCAACATTATTACTACGAAGCATGGACAATCTTTTCATGAAGGGGAGAACAACATACGCAATACTAGCTTCTAAGAGTAGAGTATTCTTTGGGGCTCACTTGTGGCATTGTACTTAATAGGAATCGTGCAAAAGAAAGGGCGGTATAGTCTTACATACCTGGCGCTTATTGCATCGGCTCTCGGCTACGCAATTTGTCACAATTCTTTAATCTACAATTAAAGAATAGCTTAACGGTTACTTACTACGCTTGATAGCCATTATCAACCAAAATTCCCAAATTCATGTAGTGATTCTCTACACTCCTTCTTCCCCTAAATTTCATTAAGGGTATGTACAGCACATGCAACCTATTTACAACCCACAATGTTCATGATTCATTGTTGTTTAACTTAATTTATTTGACTCTGCAGCTCCTATTTCTATTTTAAGTTCCCATACGCACATAACCCACCTACCATGAACGTTTGGGGGAAAACCACATGAAAGGGAGTAGTAACTTACCTTGCATGCGAATTATTCAGCCTCCTTCCTTGATTCCTTCAATTCTAGGTCTTTGTCCACAAATGGGTTTGTAGAAGGAGCGGGGATTCAGCTATTGACCCTCTATGTTCTTCAATTCCTTTGTTTACTCCCGTTAACCTTCAACCGAGGTTTTGGAAGAAGGGAATTTGGTGGCTTTGATGCTATGACTTGAGAGAAGTCTTTGGGGGCCTTTCACTCTTGCTGGGAATCAGAAAAATGAGGAAGGGACGGGTTTGGGGTCCCTTATATAGGTCTAGGGGTAAAAGCCACGGACCTGAGAATGTCCAAAATGCGATCGCATACCCGTCGCAGACAGGGTATGCGGTCCGCATTTCGGTCGCAGATTCTGCCCTAGAAAAGCTGTCGCGCTATGCGATGCAGAAGGGCCAAAAATGCGGTTCGCATTTCCAAAATGCAATTGCATTCTGGTCGCATTTCGGACATCAGTTCAGCCCAGTGTTCTGCCTCACTCTGCGATGGGGAATGTTCATTCTGCGATCGCATTTTGGGTCGCATTTTTGACAATCCCCCAGCCCAGGGTTCTGTTCCACTCTGCAATGGAACCTGTCAATTCTGCGGTCGCATTTGTCTTCTGTGGTCCGCATTTTGACCGCATTTTGCTACTTTGTTTCCTTTGAAAATTTTAGACCATTTTCCGGGTTCTTGGTTCTTTTTACGTAACTACCCCTCTTAAGCCTATTTAAGTGAATGAATTGTACGAGATGTAACACCCTAGCCTTCACTGCAATTCAGCACGAAGCATGATTTGCGGTCCGCATGTCAAAAATGCGACCGCATTTTTGACCACATTTTCGACATTGATTTTTTTCCAGAAATCTGCCTCGGTCTGCATTCTCAGTGTGCAAAATATACGGTCCGCATGTTAGAAATGCAACTGCATTTCACACCACATTTCGGACCCGGATCTTGCCCAGAAATCTGTTTGAGTTTGCTATCTCATTGTGAGATATGCGGTCCGCATTTGAGAAATGCGACCGCATTCTCGACTCTGGTTTTTCTGCAAATTTTTCTTCCAATGATGAAATAGTCCGTTTAACCACCCAAACTCACCCGAGGCCACTGCAACCTCAACAAACCATGCCAACATATCCCATAACATTATTCAAACTTGTTCCAACCTTCAGAACGCTCAAACAACCTCTCAACACCAAATTCGCGTCGGATTCAAGCCTAAGGATTTCAAAATCTTCTAAATCGCTCTTTTGATCTAACCCCAACCAAACCACATCCGAATGACCTGAAATTTTGCACACAAGTCCTAAATCACATATCGAAGCTACGGTAACTTTCGGAATTCCATTCCGACCCTCGGATCAAAATCTCGCCTATCAACCGGAAATCGCCAAAATTCTAACTTCACCAATTCAAGCCTAATTCTACACGGGACTTCCAAAACCAATACCGATCACACTCCTACGTCATAAATCATCTCCCAAAACTAACCGAACCGTCGGAACTCACATCCGAGCCCTCTAACTCATAAGTCAACATCCGGTTGACTTTTACAACGTAAACCTTCTTGAAAGAGACTAAGTGTCTCATTTCTTACCAAATCCACTCTGCACTCAACTACTCAACGTGATTACATAGAACACGACAAACAAAGCATAATAAGGCAGAAACGGGGAAAACTGTCATGAGACGAGGTCGTCACATAAAGTGCCAGAAACCAACGATAAGGAACACCATTATAAATGCCAGGTATCAATGGGAGGAAAAGCTCGTGAATATTCGGACAGCTAGCAATATAACGCACGACTATGCCGAGGTCGTACGACCCGATCCAGAATATTGTGTACAGCACGGTGGGTCGAGCAGCACGAACCGTAGATGCATCTATTACACTGTCGAGGCATTCGGGCCACTCCACAAGAAAGGAAGGAAATCATCGAATTACGAGACACGTGCTGACAATACAGTCCATGAGCACAAAGTGAATATAACCTTTACCGTTTCTCAAATAACATGCCAACAACTCAAGGTGATAAGGCTCGGCCTAATATATATATATATATATATATATGTGTGTGTGTGTGTGTGTATATATATATTTCTAAATCAATTCCAATTATAAATTCAATTAATTAAGCCAGCAGAGTGAGTTCAAATATTACATGATAATGTCCTGAGTCTACCCGGAGATAAACATGCTTTAGCTACGTACGGACTCTTGTGACCTCATGCCTATGTAGTACCCACAACTAGTAGCACATAACATTTACATCGCCTAGGGGGTAGTTTCCACCTCACAAGGTTAGACATGAGACGTACCTCGCTCCGAAGTTCCATAATCGGCTTCAACGCCTCTCTAACACCTCAACTCAAAGCCAAACGTTGCAAAACTAGTCAAACAACATGCAAATCAATCAAAAAATACTCCAATGCTTACAATTAAACCATTTATAATGATTCCTAACTCCGCTCGAAAAGTCAATAAAGTCAACCCTCGGGTCCACGTGCTCAGATTTCAAAAATTATTGAAAACATTATTACCCATAACTTACATAATTTATAATCCAAAAATCATCCAATTTCGTTTATGAATTGACCCTCAAATAAAGGATTTACCATCTCAAAACATTGGGCCTCAAAACCCCAATTTCTACAATCCAAATACGGATAAAAATGATAAGCAACGAAAATAATCATGAAAAAATATCAAAATAAAGGTCATTACCCCCTTGTTGAGACGAGAACAACGCCACGAAGATTGCCTCAAACGGAACTCTGAAACTCAAGATATGGTCAGTATACTAAAATGCTCGATGTGCCCATTTAAAACACCGTGCAGGCAATTTTTGTTCGTTGCCTTCGCGGGACACCTTCGCGTTTGCGAAGAGAAATTTTTCGTGTTGACCGGTCAACCAAAATTTCCTTCTTCACGTTCACGGGACCTCCCTCGTATTTGCGAAGAACAAAGTTCGCACTAGAAACCAGCAATCTTTCCCGACACGAAAATGGGCATAACTCTCTCATATAACCTCGTAATTTGACGATTCTTATTGCTATGGTTCCATAAATACGATACAGATCTTATGGTTCAATCCAATCACAAATCAAAGGTCGTTTGCTGAATATGGTGCCCTTTATGTCCAAAGAAACAACGTTGAAACATCAAATAAGAGCGCGATACAACCCAAACATATCCGAAACACACTCGTGGCCCGCCCGACCCCGTCCAATTACACAAACTAGTCCCAAAACATAACATGAACCTGCTCAAGGCCTCAAATCACACCAAACAACATCAAAACCATGAATCGACGATCAAATCCTGCTTTTGACTTTCAAACATTCAAACTTCGACGAACGCGTCCGAATTACACTTAAACATTCCGGAATGACGCCAAACTATACATACAGGTCATAAATCACGATACGAACCTATTCCAAGGCTTAGAACCCAACGGACAACGATAACACTGAAGTCTACTTCAAACCAAACTTAGAAAATTCTAAAACCTTCATATTGCCAACTTTCCACAATAAGCGCCGGAATGCTCCCGGACCACCCAATACTCAACCCGAACATACGCCCGAGTAGGAAATCATCATACGAACCTATGGGAACCTTCAAATCCCGATTCAGAGGTCGTTTACTCAAAAGTCAAATCTTGGTCAACTCTTCCAACTTAAAGCTTCCGAATTGAGAATTTTCCATCCGAATCAACTCCAAGCTTCCCGAAATTCTATCTAGACTACGCGTACAAGTCATAATACATGAAGTGAAGCTACCCAAGGCCTCAAACCACGAACGACGTGTTAGAGCTCAAAACGACCGGTCGGGTCATTACATTCTCCCTCACTTAAACATATGTTCGTCCAAAATGTGCCAAGAACTATTCCGAAGTTGTCAAAAATCACTGTTTAACACCTCGTGCACCTACCCGTGCCACCACAACCCATGTGAGCACATTAGCTCAAGCCAGACTGAAGATCCTTCCTTTTTCTTAGCCAATAAGCCTTAGAACCAGGTTCCAACATCAAAAATTATGCACGAGACCCGATTCTAACATACAAACACCGCATCAATCACTACACACTGTATCAAAACCTGATCATGCACCTTTGCTGAAATCACACCATGCACCGCATAATTCGCATGCCCATAATAAAATGCTCCGACCAGAATAGCTGTAATTTCACGAATCCGATGCCCGCAATACGTCTCATAACACATATAAGCCCGTTCCAACTCTTGCAACGTTGCCACAACGAAAGAGATGTGTAGAAACTCATAATCACCTACCAAAACAATAAATCATGGGGTCTTCTCACCTGACAAGAACCATTATCTCATTCTGAACCGAATAGCGATATTTTCTCTTTAATATACCCTACTTAAAACCAACCGCACCGAGCTCAGGTCCAATAACCTCGTCTCACCCAGTACAAGCTGCTCGGGCAAAAAGCCACCTCAAACACCATCTAAAATCTCATACAACGCCATCAAAGTACCAACAAGTTACAACTCGAATATGACTCATAAGGAAGACTAAACTCTGATAAGGAACTACCCAGCACGCGTAGCAAATAAAATGTCCAACAGATGCTATAAACCTTTCTCGGAGACGAGAAACAAGACACACAAAAATAAGTACAGGGAACTGTACTCAACATCTCACTGTTGCAGTGTGCAACCCGATCCAAATATGACTCTATTACGGCGTGCAACCTGATCCAAACATGACATCGTTGTGCCGAGCAACCCGATCCACACAACATATCCGTGGTGGCATGCGCCCGATCCAAACAATATACCCGTGGTGGCATGCCACCCGATCCACACAACAACCAACAAGGAAACACCCATAAGCTATAATGCTTATACTTACGAAATGCTCGAATATCGACCACAAATATGCCAAGTGCATAATACAACCATGGGGAGAGGGATAGCGCCATACGCTACAAAAACCCAAGCACGACTAAACTGCAATAATTGATTTGCATCTCGAGAGCCATCCCGCTCATATAACACCACAAGCTACACGGGATCACACACATGTGCGATTAATCAAGCCGTCTCATAACCCACATGGCACAATAGAGTATTACATGGAATAGCTGACGGCGGGAATAACATCCGATGACCGAAGGCTCCTCAATAAGAAATGCTATGCTAACTGAACATATCCGATCTGACGTAGAGCATACATTCACATTACACACACCAATGGACCTTAAGCCGATTCTGATCATACTTTACTGGGCCAATAACATTTCAAGGATCCACAATGGTATATTTATGACACACACAAGTAGCTGTCCAATCCGTACCAAACTCCCACAATCCACAACCAAATGACTAGAGCATCTTTTAAGCATAAACTCTCACCTTAGCGATAGTACCAGAATCTCCATGCCTGGTTTCAATCCTTAACAATTCAGTGACTAACATGTCACACTTATACAAATCTCCCTATAGGATACGCTCCCCCGACCTTCTGAACCAGGTAGCAAAGTCTGCACATCCATACCACCAACGTACTAATTCTGTAAAGAAAATCAAGAATCCGCAAATCAATACACCAAGCCTCTTACACATGACAACATTCTCAGGTGACACTAAAGAAAATGCCAACTTACTCTGAACATCTGATTCTTCCCTACTCATCCGAGCTTGTGACATTCTTATCAACACCGAGCCGTAACCTTGATCCTCAACTTCCCATTCGCATGCTGCTCACTACACCTATCATGCCGCAACGCGAGAGTACAAGAATTCATCATATCTCCTAAACTACTAGTAGAACAAACACTTCATTGGCTAGAAACCTTTAACTTAACTCATTTCAAAAGAACCATTGCAACACGCAACTTAATTCCCATAACCACAGAGAATACAAACCTCGAGTTTTGGTCTAAATTGCCATCTCTCTTCCGGGATCAATTTACACATAACAAGGCCATTTGAATCAAATACCTCCCAAATCAATCAAATTATGGTGGCTATCAATCCCGCACGTATAACCACAAACCACTTGTATAACTTAACATGCCGAAGGAACTGATCATTGCCACAATCATGCTGATTCAAACCATTACTAACCGAACCAACTTCTTCCAATTTACTCTTGACTTGCCTTAGAGATAATAATAGCTCCATTAAAAAATATAGCGAACTCAATCAACACTCATCCCGAGAGACCCGAATCATGAGACCACTATCTTAATACCCATGAACCATCTCATACCCTCCTCAAGCCCATAATAGCATCTGCAGCTGGGACACCCACTCTGCAAGACCTTCCGCGAATACAAAGCTATTTCTCCCATTCCTCCAATACTACCCCGCAGACCCCGATGACAACATAGAAAATTCCGCAAGTATTCTTCACACTCTGATGCAAAATCCCGGTCTTCAGCCACACGACGAACCCAAAATCCTTAGACACCGGGCTTACATCCTTGAACCCACTAGAACCACTATTGAGAGTCACCCGCTCTGACCTGGTCCCGAATATAATCAAACTCTAATGCTCTAAGCACATGAACACTCCCAAAGAAGCAACCAAATGAAATCTTTTCCTTATACATCACAACCACAAAGAAGCATAAACTCTGAGGCTTCCCAAAACCTGCTTATGAATCAATAAGGCGAAATATAGCACGCATTTATCAAGTTCTTCGCTTGACTTTCCCCTGATGTTTTCTTTTCTTTGTCATAAATAATCCACCAATGTACCGATAACCAAAAACCGGACAAGCAGACAACCACGTGATCCAATTGTAGGCGGTGCGCTCCCCCACTTAGCTTTAAGCTACCATCACATAATGTAGAACCCACTGAGATTCCTCCTTCTCAAGTACCATGATCTCGCACCGCCAACCCGCTAAATTCCTCGTAGTCTCTTGTTAAACTTTTCATGAACATTTCATATTATCAGCTCGCATATTCGACCTTCTACCGGGTAGTAAGTAGAACTCTTAATTGAAACTTCATCAAAATCATGCAATTGCTAGCCTACTCATAAGAGATGACACACCTGTGGAATTCCATAATGAC
This sequence comes from Nicotiana obtusifolia, assembly GCA_002018475.1. Taxonomy (NCBI): domain Eukaryota; kingdom Viridiplantae; phylum Streptophyta; class Magnoliopsida; order Solanales; family Solanaceae; genus Nicotiana; species Nicotiana obtusifolia. The sequence goes on from MCJB01050310.1 coordinate 16,151, forward strand.
ATCTTCCAACGACGCTACACTGGGTACCACTACTACGAAATCAGTAAACCCTCCTGAGCCCATGCTCGTCTAGCGGCTGTCCAAGTTTGTTCATTCCCCATTGACATCAACTGAAAGTCCGACAATACATTCCAAACTCAAAGTCACGCCGTATCCGATAATGATAATCAAGCTCTTACATCCCTAGACACTCCAAGCAAACTTCTTTCCGTCATATTCAACCTGCAGCACAGTAGCCACCATTCTAAATAAAATATGTAGCCCTAGTCACCGTTCACTATGGTCCCCAAATCGCTTTAACTTTTCTCAAGGCATAGGCTATCCTACCACATAATCCATATGTTACTCTGCCACTCCCACTTTAGTTAAACCATCTCCTTTAAGCAACATTTCGACCTTTTTCATACTTGACCTACTAGCAATTCAACCACCGCGAGACACCTCCGACCATGTCCTTCCTCATCTTGCCTCAAATCAAACCCATCTCTGTAGCACCTAAACTAATAAATTACTACCAACTCTGAGCCTCCTTGAAAACCATCTTTCTCGAGCCTTTAGCATTCGAAACATCAATCTATACTGAAACAACAACACACTGCCATCGCTAACAACCTTCTCAGGCACCATTTGACAACACCCTGCCCCGAAGGCAAATCAAAGAAGACCATAACACCGGCGAACCATAATGCGTTCAAACAAGGATGCCGACACCACATCACAAATGAGAATTCCACCACGCTCAAAAATATCAAGTCTCGTTGCTCCGTCAACAAAAGCCTGAAAATCCACAGTCTGATTGCCTTTTCTCTACTGGAACTAAATGCCGAACCTCTAAACCATGCATTGGGAAACCCGCTTTTCGAGTCATTCATTGCCTCGACACATAAACAAGAACCCCAGCATTACACCAACACTGTTCTATAACAACGCATGAACATCATAATAATATGTGCATAGCATCGAAACCATAGGAAATACATATACAGGGCTGAAACGATAGATGATAATAGCCTGCATGAATACGCAAGGAGAAACATCCTGCACCACGTCTGCAGTACCATTTCAACTCCTCGATATCTAATAGATAACAAATGCTCCACATTGCATAAGATTGAGTAGGAAGAAAATGAAGGCATAAGCTCCAATGGAATCAAACCGCGCGAAGAGGAATCAAGAAGGGAAGTGCTCCTAACAGCCCTGTAGCCTCTCGAAGATAAGTGCAGACGTCTCATACCGATCCGGAAGACTCTACCAGACTTGCTCATGACTCATGAGATCCAAGTGAACCTAGAGCTCTCATACCAAGTTGTCATAACCCAAAATCCACTATAGGTCGTGACGGCACCCAATGTCGCCGTTAAGCAAGCCAACGGTAAACTACCAACTTAATTGTTCATATTATTATTTTTGAAATCATTAATCTTATTAGATAGAGAGATTGATGCATTAAAAACCGTACATAATTCTAAAACAACCCCAAAACCTGGTGTCATAAGTGCCTGAGCATTTACTAAGGAGTACAATAAAAATACAACATTTATTCGGAATGTAAATAAGATATGATAAAGTAAATAGTACGGTGGAGACTCGGAGGGCAGTGGTACGTAGTCTGGAATGCAGCTCGCCATAAAGTCTCCTCAACGCTTGCGCCTGCGCGCCAACATGACCACAAATTGAACCTGTCAGATCTTGCACATTTAGTGCAGAAGTGTAGCATGAGTCTGTGAAAAAATAATCCAACATTTGATGGCATAAGGTGGGATAACATGGGATATCCTGGATTAAGTATGGGATAAATTTATACATTGTTTGGTTGGCGGTATAAATTTATCCCAGGATAAATTTATACCTCCAACCAAATAAGGGAAAATTTTATCCTACATCTTATCCCACCTTATACTTCATACCAAACGACCCCTTAGTGCAGAAGTATAGCATGAGTATGTATATCAACGCGTACCCAGTAAGTATCTAGCCTAACCTCGGAGAAGTAGTGATGAGAGGTCGATGTCGGCACTTACTAGAGGTCCAATAAAGAAATATGATAAATCATAAGCAGATATGAAGCACAACAACAATAATGGGGTAAAACTGTTAGTTACATAATCTTACAAATATTTCATTTAAAGATATAAATTTCTTAGCCTCGTGTTCTATATCAACAACTCAGATATATTAAGTTCCAGAAACCAACGGATAAGGAACACCCTAATAAACGCCGGGCATCAGTGGGAGGAAAATCTCATGAATATTCGGACTGCTAGCGATATTACGCACGATTATCCCGAGGTCATATGACCCGATCTAGAATAATGTGTACACTGTTGAGGGTTGAACAGCACGAACCATAGATGCATCTATTACACTGCCGAGCTGTTCAGTGCTCTCCTCAAGAAAGGAAGGAAATCATCGAATTACGAAACACGTGCTTACAATACAGTACATGAGCACAAAGTGAATATAACTTTTACCATTTCTCAAATTACTCGCCAATAACTCAAGGTGATAAAGTGTAAGACCCCGTAAAAGCTTACCTCAAACCCGCGGTTTCGTAGTGCCGAATTAGGCTTATGTGTTGGCGATTTTAGGGATTCCTCTCAACTCACAAGATCACCGCGGTTCGGACTTTTTAAGTTGAACCGTGCGTCGGGGAGTAGAAGAAAATTTTTGGATATACAGATCCTTTTCTGTGGTCCATTCAGCGATCACAGAACTGATCTACATACCACATATATGCTGCAGATCGAGTGGGCAAAATTTTTGGACCATTATGCAGTCCATCATGCGGCTGGATAGTCACTTTGCGGGCCACAAAGCCCCTCGAAGACCCAGCACAAAACAAATTTTGGAGGGACGCTCTGCGGCGTATTATGCGACTACAGAACAGGTGTGCGGACTGCAGACCGGTTGCAGAGTGAGGCAAGGGTGCCCAGTTCTGGAAGGCCATTATGCGGTCCATTTTGTAGACCGCTGAAGCGTTATGCGGTCACATATGCGACCGCAGATCTACGTCGGGGCTTTATTTTTTCTAATTTTTTAACCCGACCCCATTCTTATAAAATAGCCTTGGGGATCATTTTTAAAAGGGAAAACATAATATTCTAGAGAGAGGGAGTGTCAAAGAGTGAGAGGGGAAGTTACTAAGCTCATCATCCATCAATTCTTGCTCAAAGTTGAAGAATTTTGCAAGAAGAATTCACTAGGTGTTCATCCTATAGTTAAGGTTCCCCAATTTTGCGATTTTAATTGATAATAGGTAATGAGCCAAGTAATTCTTGAGGGAGGGAGTTGTTTATTTTGCATGCATGTACCATCAAAGGTAGTGGGAAGATTGTTGAGCTCTTGTGGGTGAACTTTGGGTAGTGGGGTGAAAGAATCCACCATAGGAGGACCTTGAAACTTTAATGGTCATTTAGTATTTGATAAAATGCTCATGTAAGATGAAACTATGAAATCCTTCCTAATTTGTGTTAAATTTGGCTACGTCTCTAAATAGCTCAAAGTGGCTAAAATTTCCAGAATTAATTTAAAAAGCTTGAGGCAAGGTATGTTGGCTAAACTTCTCTCTTAGAATTGAATTCCCACAATGTTCTTGTAAGTCCCGAATTGTCCATTATGAATTGACTTTTAATAATAAGTTTGGTGTCGAAAGATTTATTTATATGAATATGTTCAAAATGTGTTACGTAATATTCTTATCATGTAATGTTGTTCTTCGGGAGCGTGTTCAAAGTATCAGTATGTATTAAAATGTTGTGACTTCATGTCAAGCCCAACTGAAAGTGATCATGTCAAATTGTGTAAGGAAATCACATGTGCCTAAGACCCTAACTTGCTCAAATGTGTGCTCAAAGTCTTGAATAGAAATGTTTGTTGTTGACAATCCGTGTTAACTTGAAAGTGGAATAGTGAGCATGAATTATGAAGTACGACCAATGTGCTAAGACTGATATTGCGTTATGGCCAATGATACTAATAAAATGAATGACATGTAAAAGAATATGAATTGAGCGGTAAATACTTTTAATAATAAATGCCTTGGGAGTATCGTTTAGTCACCGAGGAAAGGTAGGTCGGAACAACCTAACCTCGAAATTACACGTGCCGATATAGGAGAAATTGAGGGGTAAATCCCCGTGTAAATGTGATGAGTCTGTTTCCCTCTATATGGGATGAGATTGGTGTGTTGAGATGTTTCCCCTTAAATGGGATGAGATTATTGCTAGCGAGATGTGATGTGATGTCGACCCACAAGGCATTGTTGTGAGATGACTTAGCCGATCGGGCTGAGATCGGACGCCATGTCGCGCATATGGTGGTATTGTGAGTGTATGTCTCAGGGTGAGACGGCTTAGCCCGTCGGTCTAGGATTGGATTCCGTGCTAAACACGGTGGTGTATCGGTGCTGAAGATCTCCCAACTTAAACTACCGAAACCTATTTGAAATCTACCTTTCCCGTAACTTGACACCTTGATACTGTTTGAGTCTTTTATTAGTTTCATGTTTTATTCTCCATTTGCTGTTGCTCGTTCTATTGAGAGGGTGTTTAGTTTTACATACTAGTACCATTCCATATGTACTAACATTCTATTTTCCGGGGCTCTACATCTTTAATGGATGCAGGTGGTTCCATAGTAGGTGGTATTGATCAGTGATAGCAGCACACCCTCTCCTCAGCTGATTTGATGAGCCCCATTTCATTTTGGTGTCCTGTATCTTTTATCCTTTGTACATAGCATTTTGAGGTATAGCCGGGGCCGTGTTGCCGGCACTGTCATAAAACTCTTTTGTTCCTATTAGAGGCTCCATAGACATAGTGTGGGTTGTATCTGTTTCTTTTTTCTGGGAAGCTTAATCTAAAATTATTGTAATTGTATCATCTGTTCCACTTAAGCTATGATTGTACAATGTACTATTTTGGAGACTTGTTAATCTCGTAACTAATGGGAATGAACTAGTGTTTTCACATGACCTCTTACTGTATAATTAATGAAATGTATTCTTCTCTTTATTCATGGGTGAGTTGGGTAGAAGGTATTGTAAAGGCTTGATTGACCGGGATATCTCGGTTATATATATATATATATATATATATACTTTTTTTTTTTCTAAATCAATGTCAATTATAAATTCAATTAATTAAGCCAGCAGAGTAAGTTCAAGTGATTCAAATATTACATGAGAAAGTCCTAAGTCTACCGGGACATAAACATGTTGTAGCTATGTACAGACTCTCGTCACCTCGTGAGTACGTAGCACCCACAACTAGTATCACATAACAATTACATTGCCTAGGGGTAGTTTCCCTCTCACAAGGTTAGACAGGAGGCTTATCTCACTCCGAAGTTCCATAACCGGCTACAACGCCTGTCTAACACCTCAACTCAAAGCCAAACGTTCCGAAACTAGTCAAACAACGTGCAAATCAATCAAAATATACTCTAATGCTTACAATTTAACAATTTATAATGATTCCCAACTCCGCTTGAAAAGTCAATAAATTTAACCCTCGGGCCCACCTGCTCAGATTTCAAAAATTATTGAAAATAATTATTAAAAATAACTTATGTAGTTTATATTCCAAAAATCATCCAATTTTGCCCATGAATTTTCTCTCAAATAAAGGATTTACCATCTCATAACTTTGGGGCTCAAAAACCCCAATTTCTACAATCCAAACACGTATAAAAATGACAACCAACAACAATAATCACGTAAAACATAAAAGTAAAGGTCAGATATTTATCCCCTTATTGAGACGAGAACAACACCGCGAAAATCACCTCAGACGGAGCTCAATAACTCAAGATATGCTCAATATACTAAAATGCTCGGTTTTCCCATTAAAAACACCCTCCAGGCGATTTTGTTCTTCGCCTTCGCGGGACACCTTCGCGTTCGCGAAGAGCAATTTTTTGTATTGAACGGTCAACCCAAATTTCCTTCGTCGCTTTTGGGGGACCTCGCGCGCGTGCGTTCGCGAAGAACAAAGTCCGCACTAGAAACCAGCAATCTTTCCCGACACGGAAATGGGTATAAGTCTCTCACACGACCTCGGAATTAGATGATGTACACAGTACAAGTATGGATATATCACAGTGTTTTAGGTCGCCCATTCTACTAGTACCTAGTGTACTAACAGATCAAAATCTCCAATTACTAGCAACTCCTGAACGTTCACGTAGATGGCCAACCTGGGTCTCAAGATGCAATCCTCATATTCCACTATATTGTTGGTGCACGGGAACCTGAGTTTTGTGGATACACGGATAATATTGACTTGTTTCTAACGCTAAAACAACTCTAATACCCACTCCAACGTCCGTATCTTCAGTAATATCTTCTCCTACAAATGACACTTCCACGTCGGGAAAATATGTCTTCAATGGTTTGTAATCTCCGTCTACGGGATTCTCCACCAAGTGATCAACCAATGCTTGCCCCTTGATTGCCTTTTGAGTCACATAGATGATGTCGAATTCACTTAGCAATATTTGCCACTTCTCTAACTTACCCTTAGACATGAGTTTCTGAAAGATGTATTTTAGTGGATCCATCCTTGATATGAGATATGTTGTGTACGCACAGAAATAATATCTCAACTTCTGGGCTATCCATGTCAAAGCACAGTTGGTGCGTTCCAACAGAGAATACCGGGCCTCGTAAGGTGTGAACTTCTTGCTTATATAATATATCACTTGCTCCTTCCTCCCAGTTTTGTCATATTGTCCCAGAACGCAGCAAAAGGCTCCATCTAACATGGACAGATAAAGCAGCAGAGGTCTTCCTGGTTCTGGCGGGACCAACACGAGCGATTTAGATAGATACTCCTTGATTTTGTCGAAGGCTTTCTGGAATTCTTTAGCCCAGCTTGTTGCAGTATCTTTCCTCAGCATCTTGAAGACCAGCTCACATATCACCGTTGATTATGCGATAAAGCAGCTGATATAATTGAGGCATCATAGAAAACTCATCGCATCCTTCTTGTTCTTTGGCAGTGGCAAGTCCTGGATAGCTTTGATTTTTGATGGGTCTAACTCAATACCTCGGCGGCTGATGACGAAACCTAGCAACTTTTCATAAGTGACTCCGAAGGCACATTTTGTGGGGTTCCACTTCAAATTGTATTTTCTAAGTCGGTCAAAAAACTTTTTCAGGTCTGCTATGTGATCCGAACTCTTTTTGGATATGATGATAACATCATCCACGTACACCTTTATTTCCTTGTGTATCATGTCGTGGAAGATAGTTGTCACGGCCCTCATGTTGGTGGCCCCAACATTCTTCAAACCAAACGACATCATTTTGTAACAATATATTCCGCATGGTGTGATTAAGGCTGTCTTTTCGGCATCTTGTTCGTCCATCTTTTTTTTTTTTGGTTAAAATATATCTTTTATTAGCTTTAGTAGTCAAAATTTACAGAGAAGGAGGGGGACATGAACCTTACCTCCCCAAAAAAGTACAGGAACCTTTGCTTACTAACAAGGTTCCTCCCTTGATGTGCAAAAAATACAGAATGAGTAGAACCTAGGTTGATGTGATGGCTATCTATCTTATAGAGTTGATATATAGTCATCTGTACAAAAACATGATGAGGTAATTCTAGGTTCCTTCCTTGATGTAAATAACCTATACATTGTGTATGACCTAATTCCTTCCTTGTTCGTCCATCTAGATCTGGTGATATCTTGTGAAGAAATCCACAGAGAATTGGAGTTCATGCCTGGGGCAGTTATCAATCAATATGTGTATGTTAGGCAAGTGAAAATCATCTTAGGACTTAATCTGTTCAAATCTCGGTAATCGACACATACTTTAATTTTCCCATCTTTCTTCGGAACCGGCACAATGTTAGCTAACCAAGTTGGGTATTCGACCACTCAAAGAACCTTGGCTTTGATTTGCTTGGTGACCTCCTCTTTTATCTTCATACTCATATCTGGCTTGAACTTTCTGAGCTTCTGCTTTTCGGTGGACACATGGGACTTGTAGGTAGCTTGTGAGCCACTATGGTTGTGCTTAACCCAGTCATAATGTCGTAGGACCATGCAAAAATATCGTCATATTCAACAAGGACGAGTCGATGGTCGAGTAATTATTTCAAAACAAAATCCTAAAAATGTCTTAAACGCCCAAAACAATTTTAAAAACAAGTCATGCTAATTTTGCCAGGCTACCTAGGTACTCGGCGAGCCCCGGATGGTACCGCGGTCTACCTCTTTAGAACAGCTCCTGTTCCCACTGTCTGCATGGTAAAGGTCTTCCTCCTCTTCCTCTTCCACAATTACAATATAGTCCATGTCTTCCTCGTCCAAAAATAACTTTCTCATACCGGCCAAAATCTCATCTTCTCGGATCCCCACATCATGTTAGCTCAACAGAATGTCTGGTGCAAAGGTGGTATGGGTTGTTCCAGCAGATAGTAATTGGTGTGCCATGGCCGTATCCTATCCTGATACTCATACACAGTATATTCATATCCATAGGTCGTGCCATGATACTGTGGTTGTATGGTCTTTGTGATCCCTTGAAGCTTTCGGCCAAGATCCTTGCCTGGTTCATATGCCGTCCACAATGATATGCTTTCTATCTTGTTGCTCCACCATTGATCCTTTTCAATTGCGTTAACCCGCTTAACATGGTGATATGTTTCTTCGCCCAACTTTCTCCTGTTTTCAATGACTGGAACGGTCAGGTTGGTGTAGATAGGATTGCTTCCGTCTCCATGAATGATCACCTCTTGCTGATTCCACTCGAACTTCACCGCCTGCTGTAGAGTAGAAGCCACTGCCCCAGATGCATGTATCCATGGTCGTCCCAACAATAGGTTGCAAGTAACAAATATATCTAGTACTTGGAATTCGACATCAAACCAAGTCGAATCCTTATGTAGATCAAGGTTGATTTCTTTAACAGTGGCTCTCTAGATCCATCAAATGCTTTCACATTCATGCTTCCCATCCGTATCTCTTGCAGAGCCTTTACCTAATCATTTCAGAGTGGTCAACGGCCATATGTTCAGGCTCGAACCTCCATCTATCAGGACCCTGGCAATGAACTTGTCCTCAAATTTCACTGTGATGCGTAATGCTTTGTTGTGACTAAACCCTTCTAGTGGTAACTCATCATCGAGGAAAGTAATTTTGTGACTCTCTGGTACCTGTCCGACCATTTTAGCCATCTCTCCTTTAGTGATGCCGGCGGGTACATAAGCTTCACTTAATAGTTTCATCAAGGCATTCTTGTGTGCATTTGAATTTTCCAACAGTGATAAAATGGATATCTGGGTGGGAGTCTTGTTCAGGTGGTCCACAATAAAGTATCTCTTGCTTGTATCTTCCTCTAAAGATTGTCAGTGCCTGTCGCAACAACAGGCGGCTTAGATGCAGCTTCTTTGCTCATTCCTCCCAGATTCTCAGGTGTGCAAACTCTGCTAGTTCTAGTCATACCTTGCGCGACACCTATTTCTTCCATCTTGGATTTTCCTTTTCATCTCTCTTCCACAACATAATCCCATGGGGCAGCATCAGACTTGTAAGATGGAATGGGAGCTACCCTGACAGTGAAAGGTGTAGCTACCTCGACCTCAAATGGTGTTGGGTTTGTACCAAAACTAGCGTGAGGGTGACTGGAGATATTGTAGGAGTATCTCCCTCTCGAATGTCTCTGATGCATCCTTCCTGATCCCACTCCTCATTGGTTTCTATCATGTTCACTCCCTCACCTCTATGATACGGGAGAGGGTTATTGCGGACATTTGGTGCAGCTTCCTTTGCCTGTATAACCTTAGTGTCGATCAGTGTCTGAATCTTGTCTTATAACATGCGGCACTCCTCAATGGTATGACCCTTCATGCCTGAATGATAGGCACAAGTTTTGTTGGGATTGATCCACTGGGAGGGGTTCTCGACAGCAACAATAGGAATAGGGGTGACGTAACTAGCAGCCTTCATTCCCTCATAGAGTTGGGCTATGGGTTCAGCAATTGGGGTGTATTGTTTGGGGGTTCTGCAGTCAAAGTTTGGGCGTGGCTTTCGGTAGTTTTGGCGGGTAGGTGGAGGTGAATGGAATTATGAAGGTTTACTGTTATAGGTATGGTAAGTGGTGGCAAGGTATTTGTATTTTGGTGGTCAGGGTTGGTTTGTGGGTGGAGGTGTTTGGTATGTGAGGGGAGGCTTAGGGCCTTGGGCTACCATCACAGCACCCACTTCTTTCTTCTTTGAAATTCCTCATGATTGCAAGGCTTTATTGATGGATTGCAGCGCCTCGAAATTAGTCACCATCCCATTCTTGATTCCTTCTTCTACTCTTTCCTCTAACTTTATGATGTTTGGGAACTTGTGATTCTCAATGACCATCAACCTCTTATAATAGTGCAGATCTTGAGCACTAACAAAGAACTTGTTCATTCGTTCTACTTCAAGTGCTGGCTTTACCTTTGCGGCCTCTGATCTCCAACGAGTAGCATACTTGCTGAAGGTTTCTGTCTGCTTCTTATTGAGGTTTAGAATATAGAAAATGTCTGGCGCATTCTCTGTATTGAAACCTAAATCTGTCCATAAATTCTGATGCCATACTTACCCAATTTGCCCACTTCTTTGGGTATTGACTGATATACCAAGGCAAAGTGTCTCCTGTAAGGCTTCACATGAACAGTTTCATGCGGATTTGTTCATTCTTACCTACTCCTATGAGCTTGTCGCAGTAGGTTCTCATATGCACCTTCGGATCACTAGTACCGTCGAACATCTCGAACTTGGGAGGTTTGTGACCTTCTGGCAGTTCTACATTTGGCTGAATATACAAATCTTCATAGTTTAAACCTTTAATGCCTTTCCCACCTTCATTACTCTGGACTCTTCCTGTAAGTTTCTTGAGTTCCTCTACCATATTCGAATGAGCAGTTCCTTCTCAGTTGGCTCAGGTATGTATAGGGTTTGCTGCGGATTATGGGGTAAGGTTTCCACATATATCAGATTGCTTTGATGAGTCCCTGAAACGTGGGTATATGGGTGATTGCTGGTTGAGTTTTGGGGATCGGGAGTAGGTTTTGGTGCATTTTGGGGAGTGTGATAAGTTATTGTTTGCGAGTATTGAGTTGGGTGATGGTGGTGTTGTTGAGGGGTTTGCACTGGTGGTGGGTTAAGGTTTTGATACTGGTGCGGTGCAGGAGGATTCGAAGCTGTGGGTGGTGAATTCTGGTTATGTATGTTTTATGGTGGTGTTTGGTTTTGAGTGGGTGGGTTTTGCTGGTTGATGTTGGGAACATTGAGAGTAAGGGAAAGGTTTGCCATATTTCGGACTTGTTCAAGCTCACCTTGTAGCTCCAGGATTTTCTACTCCAAATGTAAGACCAACTCATTCTGTCCTGGAGTGCTTCTACCATCTGAAGTTTCAACATTTTCTACCGCAGTAGCATTATCTTTCTGGATACCACTTATGTCATCCATCTTCCCTTTGCCCTTGCCTTTGCTTTTCAGGTCGCTAAGTGGAGGAGAATGTGGAGGACCTCTAGATCTAGTGTGGTATGCTAATGATGCTAGTATGCATAAACCAACCTTTGGGAATGGGAATAAATAAAAGAAACAAAAAACAAAAAGGTAACCAAGTCAGTAAGGTAAAATAAAAGAGTGTTTGCAATATTTAAACATGTTTCACAAAAGTCATGCAATAATTTGCGTACTAATTTGGGGGACCTCATTGTGCCTGAGGTAGGCCTAAGCGACGCATAGGCTTGGAGAAAATTGATGCCAACGTTTGCTTCATCTCATTAGTGCAAAAACAAGCTAAAACAATCCAATAATAATAATAATAAAATCACTAATGGCGTTAAGCCTTATTACATCGAAATCTAATCTAGACTAGAAAGCAGTAAAGAACATCACTCCTAATCTACTTGGTCCCTGAAAGACCTTGTCCATGCTTGGCTCTCTTGATTCCATCAATCATATTTACCAGATCGCGCATGTCCAGTAATAAGTAAGCCTTTGCCAGCTTTCCTCCTTCATCGTCATCCATGCCTTGACAATCCTAAAGTCTTTTTCTTATTTTCCCTTCTAGCTCCATTAGTCCTTGCTCCAAGTATTCTAACCTTTCTTTCGATTTAGTGGCAATCTCTTTCCATTCTCTTATCGCCTTCATGTTCACTTTATGTTGTTCATGATGCTTAGCTTTGGACTCGAACACCCTTTTGCATAGCCTCTTGTACTTCACTTGTGCCTCGGCCACTTCATCTATGATCCTATCCTTCAGATTGACTATTGGTTTGACGGCCCCAGCTATATCATTTTCTAACCAAGATAGATAGTAGTACATATGGCCGTCGTGATACCTGTCTGGCTCAATAGTTTCTCCTTCCACGATGACCTTTTTGTTCCACATGTGTTGCTCTTCGAACTTGAATGGGATGATATCTCCCTTGAAATCTGCCTCATACTGAACCATGTCAGAATCACGAGGTATGACTTGTTTTCTTCCAGCTTGCCTCATTACCCCTATAGGAGAGTAAGGGTAGATGCCTCGCAGCCCGATTAGTACCAAGTGAGTAGTTCCTTTTGATTTGATGATGAACTCACTACTAGGAAACTATTCAAACATCCAATGCACTCGTCTGTCAGATTGCTGAAGAAACGCACCCAGCCTATGGCATTTCCAGGCTTTGCAAACCTGTCTGGAATGAACGACATTTTCTTTGGGTGATTGTTGGCTATGTATTCATTCAGTGGCTTTCGCCGAAGCTACTTACGATATTCTTCCCTCTGAAAGTGTTCTAGCAGCCAAATTTGTAGCAATAGAGTACAACCCCCAAAGTGTACGAACCCATGCTTGCACCGATCTAGAGCATGGTACATCTCAGCTAGGATCATTGGGATGATAGTGTAAGTCTGTCTTTCGGTGTCATCCAATAAGAATCCTTCCTCCTTGCATCGGAAAGATCAACAATCCCAAGAAGCAGACAATGAAAACATAAACCCTGCGGTGCACCCATCCCAAAGAGTTAATGACTACTTCATCATGATGAAGGCGATACAATTTGCTAAGCCCATAACACTCATAGAGAAACTCAAAAGGGATGTATGATTTCTTTAGACAGAGCTGTTCATCATTCTTCTTAAAACCCAATATTTTATGAAAATCGTGGGGAGTGAGATTTTCTGGCATCGTTGTCCCGGACGATCCCATGGTAACTTGGCGAAAACCCCTATTTCTTGCAGGAGAGGAATCATTTCTATATTGTTAAATCGAAAAGTAGCTCTTTTCTCGTCCAAGAACATGGTAGTGGCCTCGATCAGTTCCCTATTTGGTCGAATGTTCAGTAAATATGGCAGGTCACCAAGTACTCTCCTCACACGATTTTTATCACAAGATGCAAGGTCTTTCTATTAGTCAATTAGCAAAGGCGGGATATTTTGGACCATACCGAACCTGGGGATTTCATGCTCCATTTTCTGCAAACAAACAAAGGTTAGCCTTTCCCCTCTCCAGATTCGACTACTTACACAATAATGATCAATATGTTGGCACATTTTCTCCAAGTAATGCATATAACATGTTGGTGACCTTTGGGATTATGAAAATCCCGTCGGACTTTGGACAAGGTTTATCTAAACGGGTTGTTACGTTAATGATGCCTCAATCCGTACTAGATTTAGCATGACGTATGTACATTTCAAATTAGAATGGGGTTTCTAGAAGGGTCTAAACTGGTACTCTCAAGTGGACAACTTGAGAGAGAAAGGCACGGGACCGTTGATTGTACCACCGATTGACTAGTCTACTGCAAATAAGCCTTTCCGGTTTAAAAAGGTGTTTTCAGAAAAGCGCGGACACTCATCAAGTGCCGCTATGTTGATAATAAGCGCAAGTGGAGTATGATATGGAGCATGCTTTACATAGAAATAATAACATGTTGTCAAGTATTTGCATGATAAAAGTGCATAAAACTGTAAATAATATGATAAAGATGAACATGAGAAGGAAAGAAGAGAAAATAAAAGAAAGGCAAAAGAGTGAAGTCAGTTTTAACTCATGAAAATGTGCGAGAACATAATGAAGCAAATAGGGAAATAGGGATGGGAGAGTCATGATATAGCAGTCTTAGACAAGATGAAAGAAGCGTGGTAGGGCGTACATGTCATAGTAATAAAGGGAAATGGAGAGGGGATGTGCATGTCATGGCAATTTAAACAAATAAAAGAAAATAAGGGAAGGGATGTGCATGTCATAGTAATTTAGACAAATAAAGGAAAATAAGGGAAGGGATCCGCATGTCATAGCAATTTAGAAAAATATAGAAGAATAAGGGAAATAATCCACAGAGGTCAATCTCGTTATTGTAAAACCTATGCATATCCCCAGTAGATTGCCATGCTGTCGCGCCTCTTTTTCTCGCGAAAGCAGGTTTCGACGTGTGACAACTCCTTTAAATGGGCATTAAAAGAGAAGTGTCTCCACCTAAAGGTTCTTAAGGTGCGTTAGGGCACCTATTTGCAAATAACTCTTTTGGACTAGTCAACACCATCAAAGATCGAGTAAGTGCTCAAATTACCTCAAAGAGAAGGTGTTAGGCACTCTACGAGGTGCACAACTGTGGTTTCTAGCTGAAATTTAAACTATGTGGATTATAGAATTAAGCTAGGTGATCAAATAAATAAAGAAAGATGTAGGAGTTGAAGACACTATTTAACTATATGACTAACTGATACAAGTCTTAAAAAAATCACAAGAAATACAATTGTATTGATCTATGACTAAGTGTGAACATCAAGTATATAAAAGGATGGGGGACCTAAGTTTTTTAACCTAACGGATCACCTCGTGCAAGATAAATAAGATTTCGCAACTCCCTTAGGATAGGGGTTGCTCATATTTTTCAGCGGGCATAGACTATCATCTCCTCCTACCATATTACTATATTGAAGTTATTACTTAAAGTCGTTCTAATTCAATTCTAAACCGTATCCTTTGCATGCACTATCCGTCCCATGCCTGTGGTCCAGGAGGCTTTGGACCTACTATTAGGTGGTTCTAGACTTTACTTAGGTTGTTCAGAAGGATTAAACTAGGCGACGTTCGAAACAGATAGGACTGCACATAATAGTAATGAAAGGCTCAAGTTGACCTCCACACATAAGCACAAAAGCACGCGATCCGATTTCTGGTTATGCAGTAGATAGAATTAAGGCGTATTAGAATCATTAAGTCATATAGGCATGATCTCTATATGATTCAAGTATTATGTAGGCAGTGTTGCAGTTTCTGGACTAACGTATATGTGGATTAAAGTGTTACAAGTCCTATATGCATGATTTCTAATTTGTTTGCGTGATAAGGTAGTGAAAACAATCCCAGAACTCTGAATTACCAGTACTTATTTTTATAGATATGCGTCTTAGGCAGGTGAAAATATCCTATAGGCATGATGTCTAATAGTTGCATAATAAGGCAGTGAAGTTGCTTGAAAACATAGGATTACCAGCGTTGATAAACATCAATAGGCAGGATTTCTAAAAATTGACAGACTTGATTTTATAACACTTTATCCCTATTGGCATGTCATCAAAATGATGCAGTACAAAGTAACAAAAAGCGGTTGATCAATCATTAAGACCTTCTAATCATGATATCTAAATTAGCAAAGGCATGGCATCATTGTATCCTATAGGCATATTATCTAGAAACGTTGAGTAGTAGACCTGGAAATAGTGTAGCAATTACTTGAGTCAACGTATTTTGACAGGTTAAGTGAAATGTGTGCGTGATTCCTATAGGCATGGTTCCTATTAGTGTGCAACACACACTAAACAAAACAACAATTAAGGTATGCTATACGTAATAACAAATAGAACACGTAGACCCTATAGGCATGTTTTCTACTCTTTCATGCTAGTATTATAATACCCCAGCCCCTTTCATTAATCTCCCCATCATTCGTTGTTTCAAATTATTACAGACCATATTAAATAATTATAGGCCCAAATACAAATACAAAATAAACCAGTAACACATATAGGCCTTCAAAAAGGCTTAGAACTTTATATGGACCGCAGGACCAAACTCCAAAGGCGGACACTGCATTCTATACATCCATTACCATAGCAGGTCTGACATACCAGGCCCCAACCAGTGACTTACTTGCCCAAATGGATGCCAAATTCGACCATACAAGTGACAAACTATTTATAGAATTTAACTAGATATGTAATTCTTAAAGCTATAACTAATAACATCTCTAGTTAAGGCACACAAGATACATATGAGGCAAATTAAGGCTTGTAATTCCAAAGAGAAAGTTTAAGAGCGACAGGATTGACCACTATAGGATAATGAACCATTCCAAATAGAGTTGCAAAGTAAGCATGATCCAGAATTAGCCTAAAGGACATTAGACATTAGAGTTTTGACATGAGGCTATAGCAGAATCAAGGATATGAACCACTGAAATATCAGTCTTCACATAGAAATTCTAACATGAGAGCCTAGTGATGATACGAGCATAACAAATAGGCTAGTGGGCATAGTCTATAACAGTTCACAAGCAATCACCGAATTGAACATGAGAAACTTAACATGGTGAGCATCAGTCATAATACCAAAGTTCAGGGACATTACTATGATTAACAGGATATGTAGGCATCAAGACTTAGACCAATTAAACATAGAAGAAAAGGCTATGTACTGAAACCTTCAGCAATCTTTGAGGAACACAGACTTGAACAAATCAGGAACATACAATATACTTCACAAGTAGTAAGAAAACTTTTCATGCTGGTTCAAGAGTGTAGGCAACACTGGCATTTGGAAATTGCATGCATAGATCAACCACAAAGAAGTTAACAAGTTGTACAGGAATGACTCAATAGGAAGTAATGCATTAGTACAAATTCTGAGTGTGAATTAATCTATCACAAGAATCTGAAACAAACAGAGAGATGAACTCCTGACAAGCGGCAGGATAGTATTCAGCCATACATAAATACATTAGGCTAAGCCGACTTAAGACAGTCGGAGATCATGGGCGTGCATCAAAATTTTAGAGCATTAGGCAAGTTCTGATGCTACGAAACACAAGGCTACAAGATAACATCAAAGCAAAGAGGACTACAAATAGAGACAATATAGTAGCATATTGGTTCATCGAAACTTAAGCGACATAGATATACATAGCATGAACATAAGCATAAGAAAATTATATTGCGAGAGTCAAAGGCACATACTAGTTATAAATTAATGAACAAACAAATGAGAAGTACAGTTTCCAGTAGCAATTCGATTAGCAGTAGCAAAGAACAGTAGAATCCCCCAAAATCTCAATGCGTCAGAGTTCCCAAGGGTTTCAAATGAACCCCGAGCAGTGCTCGCACAGAGAAAGAACACAATCAAATTTGAATGGCCTTGGCTTTCAATCGGCCAAGTCTCAAGTTTCTGAGTATAATAAGTAAGAATGAGAGAGAGAGAGAGAGTAATGCGGTGAATGTAAATGTTTGTCAAAGGAATCAGGGGAGGGGGTTTTATATAGTTTTGAATCATGCGAGTAAACAAGGAAAGAAGTCAAGCAAACACAAACAAGAACGAGTAAAATATCACATGCAATCAGTAGAGTAATCAGAAAGGAAAGAAATCAAACTCCAACCCTAAGTTAGGGATCAGGCCTTCTTTCATATATATGGACGAAATATTGTCCAAATCTCCAAAATTGAGGTCGATTCCACCTTGATATAGAGATGGTACTTGCCAAAATTGGACATGTACCTAAGTAATGCCATAAACATATGACCAGTAGCGAAGAAACACAGATATGGTAAGAAAATAATGGTGGAATCCCATTATCAACGGGATTAGGGGAGGGAATTAGGAGAGGCAGCATCTAGTATTTCTTTTGGGGGGGGGGGGGAGAGTTGAGAGTGTTTTGGGGCGGCCGTTTGAGGGGAAATGGGTTAGGGTATCAGGGGTTGCAGTAATTTGAAACGTGAGCGCTTAGAGATAGAAAGAGAGAGTCTGGCGATTTAAAGCAAAGAGGAGGCGACACCACCGAGCTTCGTCGTCAGCGCCGACGCCGGCCGGCGAGGCTCCTAGCCACCACTCCTCACACAACACACACTCCAAAATAATCCCAACCACAAAACAAAATGACAGAATGGCCGGCGAAAAGTGAGAGAACCCATCGATTGCATCGACAACCTTACACCGGCGATAATGGAGAAACCAGCCGGTGAAATTCCGGCTGGCCAGCCCCCACCAAACTCCCCCCAACCTCAAACCCTACAACATCTTCAACCCAACCCCTTGATTTTGCTAAAATCCTTAAACCAAACACCCTAAACAACGCTGTCAGCAAGAACCCTAGCCAAAAAATTGAGTCAATCTCCTTCAGACAAGCAACCTACCTGCATGGGCAGCCGATTGCCAAATTTGCAGAGTCAGAGGTTTCTCGCATGAACCACATTGAGGGATTGCAATATGCAGTCATAGGAAAATTCTCCTACGGCTGGCCAGAATTACAGGAGCTAAGAAGAATCATTCCCATTCAATGTGGAATCAAAGGCGATTGTAACATTGGGTTTTTCAGAGATAAGCTAGTACTCATCAGATTAACGCTTTAGGAGGATTTCATTAAAATTACCTCTAAAAGCACCTACTATCGAAAATCGGGTATGAATATCAGATGAGACAACAAATCTACGACACAAAGTTCAAGCTGGGTAAGGAAACCCCAATGGCAATGGCGTGGATTTCGTTCCCACATTTGATACCCACATATTTTGTTAAGGAATGCCTATTCTCGATAGCTTCAGCAGTTGGAAAACCAGTACACTTGGATTTAGCAACAATAAACAAAACGACGCCTAGCTGCGCAAGAGTCAAGGTGCTGGTAGACCTCTTAGCGGAATTGCCCAAAAAAGTCAGGCTTGACGTAGAAAATGAAACAACAGGGGAGGTTAGAACAGAGTGGGTCAAAATTCAATATGACTACCTCCCCAAATACTGTAAAGAATGCAAGTTGCAAGGGCACGACATGATTGAATGCTGGAAGTTACATCCGGAAACACTTGGCACAGCAGAGACTGTACAGCAAAAAGAAACTGAGCAACGGAGAATCAAAGGCAAAGCAGTCCAAGTCGGGAAGCAGCAAAGACAAAATACAGCTCCAGTCAGGATTTTATCAAGTGGCAAAGTCGTAGGCAATGTTATTTCCCAATGGCAAGAAGTCAAAGACAATCGACCTCAAGGCAAACCAAAAACCAGAACTGAAACTCAGAAACCAGCAGAGAATGGCAATATTCAGCAAGTTAGAGTAACAAACAAATTTGACGCACTTGACGCACTTGACATCGACACCACTGATAATGTCACAAGTGAGCCAAATTCAGAGTTACTGGAATTGAGAGTCCGCAGCAGAGAAACAAATGCAGTAATCCAATCAGATACAGAAAACACAGCCTTGGAAAGCAAATCAGCATATCATGATGCAGTGAATCTGGTAAACACTGATGAGTTTGAAAAGGAAAGGAAGCTTATGGGAGGAAATCAAGCCAAAGAGTCCTTATCAGTAGATATAGAAATCCCTCTGTCAGAAAATGAAGTACTCGAGCAAACAGCAAAGCAAACATCTGTTCTATTACTGGGAGAAACACAGACACAGCCGGACACACTTAATCCTATCAATGTTAAACAAGAGACAAAGCACATGGAAGATACACCAGCAAAGGAAAACACATCAGCAACATCAGTCCTGCCCAAAACAGACACACTGAGTTTAAAAGACAGCAGCAGGGATGTGAATTCTTCAACCTGGTCAGACAGCAAGCACGAGCAAATAACAGGGCAAACAGTAGGGCAAACAGCTGGGACAACAATTTCAGGCCAAGCCCCAACAAATATAACTGACAAACTAAAATTTCACACAACACCCCAAGCAAACAAGAAACAGGAATCACACAGCCATTAACAGAAAAGGAAAAGACAATTGGATCAGCAATGAGCACAAAGGAGTCTTTGGAAACAACTTCACAATGGGTGCTAAAAAGCTTCTATAACAATGCTGGAAATGAGAAGAATTCACAACAGCATTCACAAAGGCATTGCAGCAGTCAGCCTCCCATAGCCAACCGTGAGACACGAAAATCAGCAGAAACTGCCACGAACAATCGGCTCAAACAAATAATGGGAAAGCTATGGGCAGACCAGTCAGAGGAAGAATCAGAGGATGGAAGAATGCCCGATGGGATACAAAGTGAGGAAGAGGGAACAAATGAAACCTGTGAAGAAGAGCCACAGAAAAGCAGAGCAGTGGCCATTTTGAGCAAGACAAACCATGATCGCACAGTTCTCAAAGCACATCAAGGAGCAAGCATAACTTTGAAGAAAGGCTTTGCCGATTATGATCCAAACACCAGAAAAACCATAATAAGGGATCGGCTTCAAGCAATCATTAAACCAAAAACTCTGTCAAAATTGGCTACTAACAGAAAGGCAGGTGACAAGCAATATCTTGAACAAGACATGGATGAAGAAGACCTCTCTCAGAACATAAACAACATAGCTAAGCAAGGCGACATCTCACCAACTCAGATCAACAAAATGAAAGCAACAATGCACCCTCAAATAAAGCAAAACAAAAGCAGGCTTTTACATGAAAGAATGCTGAGTATACTCCCAACTCTCATTTCGCAGGAACAAGCAGGCTTTGTCAAAGGAAGAACCATCATTGAGAATGTATGATTAGCACAGGAAATCATCACAGACATAGGACAAAGAACAAAAGCTGGGCCAAATGTAGTAATCAAATTGGATATGGCCAAAGCCTTTGAGGAAAATGGGCTTCAATGAAACCTTCATTGGTATGATCTTCGACATCATGGGCAACAACTGGTACTCAATACTCATCAATGGCCAATCACATGGCTTCTTCAAGTCGACAAGGGGAATCAAACAAGGAGATCCATTATCCCCTACACTCTTCATCATTGCAGCAGAAGCACTCACAAAAGGACTAAATGCCCTTCATCACAATCCCTCATTCAAAGGATTTGGAATGCCCAGGAACAGTCCAAGAATCAATCACCTGGCATATGCAGATGATGCGATCATCTTCACATCCTCCAACACCACCTCTTTGACACTGATAATGGAAGTGCTAAATGCATATGAGGCAGCCTCAGGGCAGTTGATCAACAAAAACAAATCGGCTATCTTCCTACACCACACAGCCAACAATGCAACAATAGCAAGAGTGGAAAGAATAACAGGTATTGCAAAACAGGAGTTTTCATTCAACTACCTGGGTTGTCCAATGTTCTACTCCAGAAAAAGGATTGCGTACTATCAAGGCATAGTCACCAAGGTACAGGATAGACTCCAATCATCGACAGGTAAGTTGCTCTCAATCGGAGGCAGAGCCATTCTAATCAAACACGTTCTACAGAGTCTACCAGTCCACCTACTTTCAGCAGTAAACCCCCCAAAACAGGTGATCAACATTCTACACAAGCTCTCCGCGCAATTCTTCTGGAGTAACACAGTGGGGGAAAAGAGCAGACACTGGGCGTCATGGAATAACCTCTGCATTCCTTATGATGAAGGAGGAGCAGGGTTTAGGTCCCTGCACGACATGTCCAAAGCACTTTTTTGCAAAATCTGGTGGAATTTCAGAACAAAACCAAGTCTCTGGAGTGCATACATGAGTCAGAAATACTGCAAAAGAAACAATGCAGTAATAATTCCCTGGACCAGAGGATCACAAACCTGGAAGAAGATGATAGAATGCAGAGAAATCATAGAACACCAAATTGCCTGGCAAATCAAGATGGGATCATCATTGTTCTGGTTTGATAACTGGACTAGGTTGGGGGCCCTATACCACATAGTGCCAGTAAATCATCCAATTGACGACCCACTTCAAAATGTAAATCACTTCCTGCAAAATGATGAATGGAACAGACAGCAATTGATTGAAACACTGCCACAAGAGCTAGTCGACCATATAACAACAACACTCAGGGTACCAAACATGGGACAATCACTCGATATCCCATTCTGGATGTTGCAAAGTCAAGGACATTTCACAGTCACAACTGCTTGGGAATACCTCAGGAAAAGAGAAAACCCAAATAGAGCATACAAGATGATATGGGTCAAAGGACTCCCCTTCAAAATTGCTTTCTTTATGTGGAGGGTATGGAAAGGCAAGCTGCCACTTGATGATCTTTTGAAAAGATGGGGGTATCATCTGCCTTCGAAATGCTGGTGCTGCTCTGAACCAAGGGAGGAAACCATGACACACCTCTTCTTCACCTCCAACACTGCCAACAAAGTATGGAAATATTTCCTACAGAGAGCAGGAATAGCAATAGAAGGACTAACATTCCAGTAAGCAATAACAAAT
>MCJB01050311.1:1428-34343 GCA_002018475.1 Nicotiana obtusifolia
AAAAGATAGAAGTAAGACGCTCAATGAACTATCAAGACAACAAGTAGGAACTAGTCTACTTACCTTCTTGATGAAGTCACGGAGTACCTATACTATACGAACAACCCTCAAGACAACAATGGTCTTGCAAACTGTTCGATCAAACAAAAGAACAAGTTCAATTTTGAATCACACAAAAATTGGACAAGTTAATTCACACGATTTTGAGAGCAATGTGCTGCCGGTTTTTTTATTGATAATAATGTCAAAAGGTATCAAAATAATGAAGTGTTTAGGCTTATATAGAATGAGCCTTTACCTAAATCTACTAGGAAAAGAATAACTAGTTAACCTAAATCAACTAGGAAACAACTAATTAACAAAAAGGCCACAATTTGGCTAATTTAAAGAATAGTCACGCAGGACCAAACAAATAAGAATTAATGTCTTTAATAACTACATAATAATACAACATAAACACAAATGTACATCTTCAACACAAGATTCGTCCATAGCAAGATTTATGGACGCTTGGATCTTCTCCAAGGCTAACCAACGCCTTTTCTTGTCTTGTTCATAGATGGCATTGATAACACTTGATCAAATTTATTTGCATCATAAGTGGTATCAGGAAAGACAACGCTTCTATGGAAGAAAATGTTTAAACTTCAAATGGTCGAAGTATTCCGTGACAAAATGAGTTGGTCTTACATTTGGAGAAGAAAATCTTGAAACTACAGGGCAAGCTTGAGCAGGTCCAAAATTTGGAAAACCTCTCCCTTACTCTCAATGTTCCAGACCTCAACCAGCAAAACCCGACAACCTAGAACCAAATACCACTGCAAAACCCAAAAAACCATAACCCACCACCAAATCCTCTCGCACCTCCCTAGAATCTTCACCCGCCATCAGTACTAACTCCTCAACAACAACACCATCATCCAATTCAATACCCGCAAACCACTGCTTATCACACTCCCCTAAATGCACCACAACCTACTCTCGATCCCTAAAACTCGACCAATGACCACCCATATAGCCAAGTTCCAGGAATCCATCAGAGCAATCCAATATATGTAGAAACCTTACCCCACACCCTACAGCAAACCCTACCTGAATTGACTAAGAAGGACCTGCTCACTAAAAACATGGCGGAGGAACTCAAGAAGCTCACTAGTAGAGTTCAGAGTGTTTAATGTGGTAAAGGCCTTGAAGGTCTAAAATATGAGGACCTATGTATTCAGCAAGATGTGGAACTGCCGGAGGGTTACAAACCTCCCAAGTTTGAAATGTTCGATGGTACTGGTGATCCGACGGTGCATCTGAGAACATACTGCGACAAGCTTGTAAGAGTAGGCAAGAATGAACAAATCCGCATGAAACCATTCATGCGAAGCCTTACAGGAGACGCCTTGTCTTGGTATATCAGTCAAAACCCAAAGAAGTGGGTTATTTGGGTGAGTATGGCGTCAGATTTCATGAATAGATTCAGGTTCAAGACGAAAAATGCGCCAGTCATTTTCTGCATCAAAACCTCAAGAAGAAGCCGACAGAAACTTTCTGCGAGTACGCTACTCGTTGGAGACCAAAAGCCGCAAAGGTAAGGCCAGCACTTTAAGAAGAACAAATGAGCAAGTTCTTTGTTAGAGCTCAAGATCCGCAGTATTACGAAAGGTTGATGGTCATTGATAATCACAAGTTCTCCAACATCATCAAGCTAGGAGAAAGAATAGAAGAAGCAATTAACAATGGGATGGTGACTAATTTCGAGGCACTGCAGGCCACGAATAAAGCTTTGTAATCCGTAGGCATTTCGAAGAAGAAAGAAGTGGGTGCCCTGATGGTATCCCAAGGCCCTAAGTCTCCCCTCACATACCAAACACCTCCACCCACATATCAACCCTCACCCCCGAGATACCAACACCCTGATGCCACCTACCATACCTATAATACTCAACCTGCATATTACCATTCACCTCAACCCGCCCGCCAAAACTACCCGAAGCCACGTCCAAATTTTGACCGCAGACCTCCTTGACAATACACCTTAATTGCTGAACCCATAGACCAACTGTATGAAAGATTGAAGTCCGCTGGTTATGTTACTCCTATCCTTGCTGTTGTTGTGGAAAATCCCTCACAATGGATCAACCCCAACAAAACATGAAGGGTCATAACATTGAGGAGTGTCGCACGTTAAAAGACAAGATTTAGACGCTGATCGACACTAAGGTCATACAGGCAAAGGAAGCTACATCGAATGTTCATAACAACTCTCACCCGGATCACAAAGGTGAGGGAGCGAATGTGATAGAAACTGACAAAGAATGGGATCAAGAGGTGTCCATTGGAATCATTCGAGAGGGAGGCGCTCCTAAAACATCTCCGGTCACCCTCACTCCAGTTTTGGTACAAACCGAGGCACCATTTGAAGTTGAGGTAACTATGCCCTTCACTGTAATGGTAGCTCCCACACCATCTTACCAGTTTGATGCCGTCCCGTGGGATTATGTTGCGAAAGCAAGAAGAAAGGAAAAAGCAAAAATGGAGGAAACAGGTGCTGCGCAAGGTATGACTAGAACTGGCAGAATTTATAAACCTAAGAATCTGGGAGGAACAAGCAAGGAAGCTGCATCTAAGCCTCCTTCTGTTGAGACTGGCACAGACGATCTTTGGAGGAAGATACAAGCAAGAGAGTACTCTGTTGTTGACCACTTGAACAAAACTCCTGCTCAAATATCCATCTTATCACTGCTGCAAAACTCAAATGCGCACAGGAATGCTTTGATGAAGGTGTTAAGTGAAGCTTATGTACCCATCGGCACCACTAGTGGAGAATTGGCTAACATGGTCGGACAGGTATTGGAAAGCCACAAAATCACTTTCCACAAAGATGAATTACCACTAGAAAGACTGATTCACAACAGAGCGTTGCACATCACGGTGCAAGGAGGTTCGAGTCTTAACATATGCCCACTGACCACTCTAAAGAGACTAGGTAATGGCCTGCACGAGCTACGAATGGGAAGCATGAATTTGAAGGCGTTCAATGGATCTCAATGAGCCACCATTGGGGAAATCAACCTTAGTCTACAGATGGGTCTAACTTGGTTTGATGTCGTGTTCCAAGTGCTAAAAAGCATAGGACCCCTCCCTCCTTTGTTTATGACCTCACTATATACACTTATTCATTTAACATAGATCAATGTAGTTGTATCCTTAAGTCATTAAGATTCTATATCGATTCTCATGAGTTATAAAAAAACTTTCTGACTTCTAAATTTTCTTTTATTTATTTGCTCACCTAGTCTAATTACACAATCCACATAGTTTAAAGTTCGGCTGGGACCGACAGTTGTGGACCTCGAAGAGTGCTTAACACCTTCTCTTTGAGTTAATTTGATCCCTTACCCGATCTTTCGTGACACAAACTAGTCAAACATAGTTACTTGCAAATAGGTGCCCTAACGCACCTCAAAATCGTTAGGTGGCAACTCTTCTCTTTTAACATCCTAATTTAAAAGTGTTGTCACGTGTCGAAGCCTGCTTTCGCGAGAAAACAGGATGCGATATTGATTTCTCTGTGAGTAAGGGAGATCGGTGATGTGGCATGCTTTGATTGGTTTAAATAGAGTGGCAAGGATTGCCAACTTGGAATGAAGGGGTTGTCTAGATTGGTTCAGGTCCAGATTTGGGCTAAAAATAATTTAACTAATAGTCATTTTGTGTTTAATTAAATAATTACAATTATAGCCTCTTAGTCTTTTAACCCCTTTGAAATTAATATTATTAAACCTAATTATTTCCTATAAAATATAGTAAAATTATAAATATCAAATATACTACTATTTATTGTATATAATTATTTATGAAATACTTTGTTTTCTAAATTATAAGACTAACTTTGAATTATTAACATAGTAATCTAATTAATCAAAAAATTTGAAGAAGTAATTCGTTAAATTAATTATAAAACCTCCATGGTGTGCTTTTAGAAATTATTTCAATAGTTAGTATATTTGTAATTACATAATACTAATACTAGGTTATTAATTTTAAAATTATTACTTAATTAATTTGTAAAAATAGGTATTTATTGATAGAAAAAACGTTCAAAATATCCATTGTAAATTACTAAGTAAATGTAAATCAATTTTAAAAAGGAAGGTCAAAATTGATCGTCACAGCTGCCCCTCTTTGATTGGAGACGATCAAAGAGTTTTCAGGCAAAGAAATTGAACCAAAGCCAATTTTGTCCCGATTTTAGGTATGCATTGCAGGAATGGCACGAAGATTATGAGCTGTAGGATTGGGAGTTAAGGATGATTCTAGGAGGATTTTTGGGAAGTCAGGGCTGAATTTTAGCTTTTAATTGCTTACATACCTCGGGCTTAATGAGGATCAGGCCTCATATAGTTCTGGAGTGGGGACTTTGAGAAAGCGATGATTGCAGGAATTTTCCCAGTATCGTATTATGACGATACTGCGCGACGGAAGATTGGCACTCATAGCAGCTTGAATTTGCGGCTTGACTTGAAGGATTTGAAGAATTAGAGTTCTGTTGCTCATTTTGAGTTTGATTCTGGGTTCCTTGGCACACTAATGAGTTTGTTGTCCCTCATAGCATTGTACTTTGGTCTGCTTTTTAGAAGGAGTTCCACGTTGCGATGTTTGTTCCTGCAAAGATGAAACACAGACATACCCATATATTACAATGCAGAATATGTTAAGATGTGATGTAAGTTATGCAGGAACGATGATGCCTGGCTGCCAGCGACCCGTTATTTGGGATCGAGATGATGGGGTGCTTGGACTTGAATCAATTTGTTAGTCGGCCTGTGTACCGTTCCTCAGCTATCGGAGCATTTGAGTCTCCTCGTGTCGGCAGTAGTTGTAAAATGCATCTGCGCTTGTTGGGAGAGTTTTGCATTAAAAAGTGTTTCCGCTTGTTGGGAGAGCTCTACATTGAAAAGCGTCTCCGCTTGTTGGGAGAGCTTTATTTGTAGAGTGTCTCTAGTTGTTGGAAGAGCTTTGCACTAAAAATGTAAAGTAATCTCTGCTTGGGAGCAATTGACTTATAATGTAATCGTGCTTGAAGCTACATGAGCAAAACATAGCAAAGGAAAAGAAAAGCATGCCCAAGAGATACTCTTAACTGTGAAGCTAAGTTGCGGCCATCGATTAGCAGAACGTTGGTAACGAGGTTTGCGACTGTCTATTCTGGCCTCCTTTGTGACGGAGCGGCGGTGCGGATTGTTCCGTTGATGGAGTGAACAGTTTTCTATATACAAGGCTTCGATTGGCGACATGGACGTTTGGTTTATACATAATGCCCTAATCAATTCAACTCATGATTTTCTATACACAGTGCTCAAGTTGGTGAAGCCGGCGGCTTGTTTTGTACAAGATGCTCCAATCATTTGAGCTGGTGGTTAGCTATATACAAGGCTTCAATTGATGAAGCTAGCGGTTCATTTTGTACAAGGTGCTCTGATTGGTTGAGCAGGTGTTTTGCTATATACTGTGTGCCTTTGCCGCATAAGCGATTCGACTCCAACATTTCCTTGCGTTCTATTGACCCTGCACTCAAAGAAAGATTCTTAGTATGAGTAGGGGAGTTGGTTAGTGTAGACCATAGTATTGGTTTTGCCCCAGCCTTTGATATGGTTACGCCATGAAGTTCGATAGGTTGAAAAAATTACTGTATTTTAGAAAGCATATTTTGAAAATCTTTGTTTTTATGGAAAATGCCATCATTCCGTATTATGACATGCTACGAAATGTTCTCCAGACGCGAGCCTTGCTTCTTGAAAACTCTATCCCATTGATGTCCATCTTTCATAATTCTTCTGACAACGCGGCTGCTTGCCGTTGCAACTGCATCTTAATTCGAACTAATATATTACAAATGTTGTCCTAAAGTTATGACTGAACCCCTTCAGGTTGCCTACGTATCCAAAATAGAATCAAGTCTCAGCGTAGTTCATGGATGATGATAAAAATATGATGAATATGACCGAGCCTAACTCAGGCAGCCTACGTATCCAAATAGAAGCAAGTCATGACGTAATTTGATTACAATAGATACAAAATGATGAGATTAAGAATGAAATGGCCGATTCTGACTCAGACTACCTACGTATCCAAACGGAATCAGGCCAGAATGCAGTTCAATTAAAAAGACGACTGAATCCGATGAGGATTACGTACGTATTCCTTCCCGAGGAAATCAAGTCGGCTTAGTTCCAAAGCAATCATACAAATGATATTTGGATTTTCTATTACAAAATAAAGGAGGGAGAGAAACCAAACCCTACGTGGGTTGACTACGTGTCCATCCATGGGAAGTCAGGTTGAACGTAGTTCTGTTACAGCAAAACCTAACTCTATTTGCCTTCAAGCATAGTATCTCTTGATTGTGTCTGAGTTGATGGGCTTCATGTTGAATCTTCAATCCATTTATGCCAAGATAATAGCTCCACCTGACAACACTCGGTGAACCACATAAGGACCTTGCCAATTCAGTGCAAACTTTCTTTTGGCTTCTTCTTGGCAGGGAAAGATTTTCTTTAGAACCAATTTCCCTGGTGTTAACTAGCAAGGATTCACCCTTTTGTAAAATTCACTGGCCGTCCTATTCTAATATAGCTAACCATGGCATACTGCATCCATTCCCTTCTCGTTAATGAACATAAGTTTCTCATGTCTGACCCGTATCCACTCTACGTTGTCCAACTTGACCTCTTAGATGACCCTTAAAGATGGTATCTTGACCTCTATGGGTATCACAGCTTTAGTCCCGTACACTAACATGTACGGTGTTGCCCTATTGGATGTTCTCACGGTGGTCCAATAAACCAATAAGGCAAAAGATAGTTTCTTGTGCAATTACATGTGATTGTATAGTATCTTTCATAGAATTCTCGTGATATTCTTGTTGGCTGCCTCAACTGCCCCATTAATTTGTAGTCTGTAGGCTGTGGAATTGCGGTGGACAATTTTGAACGTCTCGCAGATTTCCCTCATGAGATCACTATTGAGGTTAGCGCCATTGTTAGTGATGATTGACTTAGGTATTCCAAATCAGCAGACAATGTTGTTTTGGACGAAATCCGCCACTACCTTCTTTATGATGGCCTTGTAGGTAGATGCTTCGACCCATTTTGTAAAGTAATCGATGGCTACCAAGATGAAGCGATTCCCATTTATACAGCGGGCTCTATTGGTCTAACCACGTCCATGCCCCAAGCGGCGAACGGCCAAGGCAAACCCATTACATTCAATTAATTAGGAGGAACCCGAATGAAATCCCCATGAATCTGGCAGTGGTGACACTTCTTTACGTAGTGGATTGTCATGCCCCGACCACGGGGAGCGCGATCGGCGCTCAACCGAGATACCTCGGCCGAGCAAGCCTATACTATACCTTCTACCCAACTCGCCCATGAATAAAGAGAAGATATATTTATACCATTAATATTGAGTGGATTCCATGAACAATGCCAATTCCATTACCATTAGTCACTTCATTTTATAGTCTCAAAATACATACGCAATCATAGTTTAATTGCAACAAGTGACTCAAATAATACAAGGCTAGATTGACTTTCCCAACACCCATATACAACCCACACTGTGTTTACGGAGCCTCTATGGATACAAAATACTATGATAACACCGGCAACAAGGCCCGACTATACCTCAAAACATAAAACACGTGGGACAAAAGATACACGACCCCGAATGAAGTGGATCTCACCAAATCTTCCATGAAGAGGGTGTACTGCTATCAATGATCAATGCCACCTACAGCGAAACCACCTACATCAATTAAAGATGCAGCGGCCCCCGCAAAATGGACGTTAGTACATATGGAATAGTACTAGTATGTAAGGCTAAACACTCTCTCGTTAGAATGCACGATAACACAAAGAAGGACAGTCATAAATCAATGGAAGCCTCATACAATACTAAAGCATCAACATTAGGAGCATGATAAGTGTCAAGTAAATTTCCATCAATTTAGGCTGGGTGATCTTAGCACCGATATACCACCGTGATTTTCGCACGGAACCTGATCACGGCCCAATCGGTTAGGCTGTCTCATCTAAAGACATCAACCACAATCACAATCATTATCTCAGTCTCAATAATTGTTTCAATCATAATCTCAAGCACAATCACCACCATGTATGCGGCATGGCGTTCGATCATGACCCGACCGGCTAGGCTATCTCACCACAATTCCGTGTGGATCAACATCACCCTTTTCTAGCAATCATCTCATCCCAATAAAGTGGAATATTCTCTTCTCATCAATCTCATCCCAATAAAGGGGTACAATCATAATTCACTCCTACATCGGCACGTGTAGTTTCGGGGTTAGGTCAAATCAACATGCCCTTCCTTGATGACTAACGATACTCCCAGGGTGTTTATTTATTTAAAGGATTGAAAACTCATTTCATTATGTTTTATATATCATTTAGTTCATTGGCGCTGATGGCCATAACACAATGTCACTCTTGGCACGTTTGTCGTGTTTCATATTTCATATTCATCTATTTCACTTTCAACATTATCACGGATCATCAACGACAGTAGCATTTCTATTCAAGACTTTATGTCAACATATTGAGCAAATAAGAATGTTAAGCACATTGAGATTTCTTACACAATTTGACATAATAGCCTTCATTTGAATCACAACTTAAAGATATAACATTTAGATATGCAACCTATGCTTAGAGCACATTTTCAAATAGAATATAACATAACAAGAACATTGGAATACATATTGAACATTTATCTTTTGACAAAAGGCTTATTCGGAATAATCAATTTATGGTGAACAACTAGGGACTTACAAGGATATTGTGGGGTTCAATTCAAAGAGAAGAGTTTAGCAAACATACCTCACCTCGAGCCCTTTTTTTAAATTACTACAAAGTTCCAGAATTCTTAGCCTCTTCGATCTATTTAGAAATATAGAAAAATTGAACATAAATTAGGAGAGAGTTTATGGTTCTAGCTTAGTTGAGCATTTTATCAAACACTAGATGGGTATTATGATTTCAAGGTCCTCCTATTGTGGATTCCTCCACCCCACTACCCAAAGTCTACCAAGTTTAGCTCAACATTCTTTCCCAAAACCTGGATAGTAGATGCATGCATAAAGGACAACTCCCACACCCAAGAATTGCTTTTCTCATTACCTATTTTCAGTAAAAAAAAATGAAATTGAGGGCTAGGGAGTAGAATCTTACCTCTAGGATGCAGACCTAGTGAAATTCCTTGTGAATTCTTCAACTTTGAGCAAGAGTTAATGATCAATAAGCTTAGGAACTTCCCTTTTCACTGTATGGTAATCTCTCTCTATAGAAATATCAGATTTTTGCTTCAAAAGTGGCCCTTTATTTCAATTAATCAAAATAGGGTCGGGTCAAAAATTAGAAAAAATGAAGCCCCGATGCAGATGCTTCTGCGGTCCGCAAAATGGACCGCATAATGGCCCTCCGGAACTGGGCACTTCTGCGTGAATCTACGACTAGTCTGCGGTCTGCAAACCTATTCTTCGATCGTATAATGCGTCGCAGAAATTCCCTCCAAAATTATTTTGTGCTGGATCTGCGATTGGTTATGCGGCCCGCAAAATTATTACGCAGCAACTTAATGGACTTCATAATGGTCGAACATTTTTCCCAAGTTTCTGCCTTAGTCTGCGGTAGATCTGTCGTCCGCAATTTAGTTTTGCGACCGCATAATGGATGCAGAAACGCCCTATACTTCCAAAAAAAAATTTCAACTTCCCAACACACTGTTCAACCCAAAAAGTCCGAAAGAATCTCTATAATCATCAATAGATGAGTCCACTTCGACACCTCGAAAGCCCGAAATTTAGGTAAACTTTTATGGGGCCTTACACAGGTACTATCGCTTTCCATGGTCATCCAAAAGAATTCAACTCTCAAGATCTTCTTGGCTAATGTGAACCCGTTCATGTGGGGTCTGCACGTCCCTGCATATATTTCTTCCAATAATCCGGTTGCCTTTGCGGCATCTACACATTCCAACAAACCCAAGTCTGGGGACCTCCCATACAGGACTTCCCCATTAAGGAAAAAGTGGTTCACCAACCTCCTGGGTGCTCGCTTCTGACTATTAGCAGCATTCTCGGGGTACTCTCTAGTTTCAAGGAATCTCTTGACATCGTGGTACCATTGTTTACTGTCTGGTTTTTCATCTACATGAAAGCAATAGGCATGTTGATCCCCGATCTCTACCTCGATAGGGTCGATGTAGTTCGTGTCTCCATGGTACTAAGCCATATTATTGGTACAAAGGAATCTTACATTTGCTGATGCCGGACAGTGCTTACCGGATTTTGAAATCAGGATTTCTGCAATTCTTACTCCTATGAAGTTTGCTGCTTTGTCAAAAAAAATTCTCCATCCAGGGTATGACGCTGCAATATCTTCTCCGGCAAAATACCCCTTTGTCGTGAAAGTGCATGGTGAGTGGCTCATAATCCTCATTCACTGGATTCTCTATGAGGTGGTCAGCTAAAGCTTGTTCCTTAATAGCCTTTTGAGTTATGTATTCAATGTCAAATTCGCTAAGGAGAATTTTCCATTTGCTAGCTTTCCAGTAGGCATTGGCTTCTGAAAGATATATTTGTGGGGGTCGAGCCGAGATATCAGATGCGTAGTGTATGCTGACATGTCATGCCTTAGTTTCTGGGCGATCCAAGTTGGCCTCGCATGGTGTGAACTTATTACTTAAGTAGTAGATGGCCTGCTTCTTTCTTCCAGTTTCATCACGATGTCCCAACATACATCCGAAGGCATTATCCAAAACTGACAGATATAGTAAGAATGGCTTCTCGGGCTCGGGGAGAACCAACACTGTTGGATTTGGAAAATACCCCTTAATTCGGTCGAAGGCTTTCTGACACTCTTCTGTAAATTTTGTGGCAGTGTCCTTTTTCAGCAACTGGAAAATAGGTTCACAAATTACTGTAGACTGAGCTATGCAATGACTAATGTAATTCAATTGCCACAAAATGTACAGAAGAGTGTCAGAAATGTACACAAAAATGTACAAATTACTGTAGACTGAGCTATGCAATGACTAATGTAATTCAATTGCCTAGGAAACGCATCACAATTTCTTGCACTTGGGCGGTGGCAACTTCTGAATGGATTTGATCTTCGGCGGATCCAATTCTATCCCATTTCTGCTTAAGATGAAGCCTAACAATTTCCCTGCAAGGAGTCCAAACGAGCTCGAAATATTCCAACACCTAACAATTTGCCAGATTCAATTTCAAGTTGTACCTCCGCAGGTGGTTGAAATATTTCTTCAAATCGTCAAAATATCTGAACTTTTCCAAGACTTGATGATGAAATCATCCACATACACCTCAATCTCCTTGTGAATCATATCGTGAAAGAGGGTCGTCATGGCTCTCATGTATGTGGCACTAGTGTTCTTGAGACCGAACGACATGACTCTGTAGCAGTACACTCCTCAAGGTGTGGTGAAGGCTATCTTTTCTACATCTTCCTCATGCATCAGTATCTGATGGTATCCAATGAAAAATCCACGAACAACTGCAGTTCATGCTTCGCACAGTTGTCGATGTGGATGTGGATATTTGGTAAAGGGAAGTCATGCTTTGGTCTAGCTTTGTTGAGATATCAGTAGTCCACACATATCCTAATCTTTCCATCTTTATTGGGTAATGTGACGATATTTTCCAACCAATTGGGATACTTGGCGTCCCCTGCTACGATCGCCTCTATTTGCTTGGTTATTTCTTCCTTTATCCCCAAACTCAGGTCGGGCTTGACTTTTCGGTATTTTAGCTTGACTGGCAGTCTGGTGGGATTGGTAGGCATCCGATTCGAGAAGATGTCAATACTTAATCTCAGCATGTCATCATATGACCATGCGAACACATCGATGTATTGTTGGAGGGGCTCAACCAGTTCTTCCTTCAGCTCAGCTTCTAGATGGATGTTGATTATGGTTTCCTCGGAGAAAGGCTGGGAAACTATAAGGTCTCGGAGAAACACAAAACGTAGTTACAAGCAAGCTAACACGCGGCCGAGGTTGAAGGGGTCTTGCGCAACCTTCGGATTATCGCAAGCACAACCTTTGACCCCTTCGTCGACAACGTCTTCATGTCTTCTTGACTTCCGAGATTGACTACTTCTGTTTGATCAAGGTTGGGCTTTTTCTAGCTTTCTAAATGTTCGATCCCTTGAGGGAGATTCTTTGCCATCATACTCTCGTCGTATTCCTTGTAATCTGGGTCATTTTTCTCGACGGTTTCGTTACATGTCACAATCGCGAAACGCAGGTTTTTATCATTTTGATTACTGAAAAGAAAAACTAAGTATAAAGGAAGCGGCAAATAAAATCGCAAAGTTTTTAAGAAACCAATTCTTTTTATTTCATCAAAATAGGAACGTCTAAGCATTCAAAAGAGGCAAATGACCATAAGGTACAGACACGGTGCATGCCTCAATTGACTGTGCACTTTCCAAAAGAAAACTTTTACAATTCCACACTACCGAGACTCCCAGCGAAAGAAAGACGGGTTGGGTCCAATTCCTAGTTTCCTCTCCTAATTCAGCATTCCTAATGGTCGATGTCTTGATGTCAGTTCCTTCATAGCATTCTTCAATCAAAGCCACGAACTATCTTCCCATCCGTTGACAATATCATCTTCTGGCGCTGAACTCTAACCCGTACCCAAAACATACCCTGGCACAAAAGGCATTTTCCTGGAGCTACCGGTATGATTTTTCCCCATCAGAGGTTGATATCCTATGCCAGCCCTACCTTTCTGCCCATTTTGCTCAATTGGTTCTGTAATCCCGTCTAATATGGATCCCAGATCGATTCCTGGTTAGTATCCATATTTCATCATCTCCCTCATGGCCATCTTTGATATATACGGCGACTGCATTCCCAAGTTTGCTTAGTTTGTTCTATTTCGGTGGTCTGCGTGATTTCTATTTCATGAAAAGCAACTTCGTCTAGCTCTTTAATGAACGGGAATGCATTCTCCAAATAAGCTGATTTGCGTCATTACCATAGACCACAATCTCTTGACAGCCCATTCAAATTTCATGCATTGGTGTAGGGTTGATGGGACGGCCCATGCCATGTGTATCCACGGTCTTCCTAGCAGTAAGTTGTATGGAGAGGAAATATCCATTACTTGAAATAGTATGTGAAATTTAACTGGTCCGATCTGCAAAGCAAAATATATTTCTCCAGTGACATCCTTCTACGAACCATTAAAAGGCCTTACCCTTACATGGCTTTCTTTGACTTCCATCAGGTGGATTCCCAACCCTTGCAGAGAAGAAACGGGCATATATTAACTCCTGACCCTCCATCAACCAGCACTCGGGACACCACGTTGTATTTGACAGTGATAAGTAGAGCTTTGTTGTGACTCACGCCTTCGATAGAAAGCTCATCTCTTCAGAAAGTGATCATATTTGCTTCGACTATTTCCCCAATAGTTGTAGCCAGCACCTCACTGCTGGTGTTGCTTTGCACACTTACCCCACTTAGTACTCTCATCAAGGCATCCCTATGACTATCGGAGCTCATCAGTAAGTCCATGATTGTTATTTGTAACGGAGTTTTCTTTAGCTGCTCCTCCATGGAGTATTCTTTGTTCGACATTCTCTTCCAGAATTCTGCAACCTCGAGGTCTGTTATATTTCTTCTTTGAATCTCTTCCCAAATTCCTTTGATTTGCATCTTCAGGAGTGTAGCATCCCCCTGTCATACTATGGGCTGCTGTGGAATCTGTCATCTTGGATTTTCCTTTTTGCTGATAGGTCCACGAGATAGTTTTGTATTCCCAACCCTCTTCTTCCCCTGTAGCAATTGTAGGTTGTCACTGATAAGTTTGAAACGTCACCGTGGGTCTCACTTGTACTTTGATCATCGGAGTCCTTTGAGGTGGGATCCTCGCGGCCTTTGCATCTCCTATCATTACAATAGTTCCTTTCAAGTCATATTCTTCATCTAAGGTGATCATGTTGACCCCCTGATTATGGTGATTCGGCAGCGGATTACGATTCATATTGGGCGGAGCGGGAGTGCACTAAAAGTCTCCGCTTCTGGTCAATGTCTCAATTTCATTATTCCGCTTAAAACAATCTTCAGTATCATGCCCAGGCATGTTTGAATCTTACACGCACCTTTTGGTTGCATCAAAATATTTTGAGGGATATTCAGGAACCCTTCCTTCCATTGGATGTATAGATCCTGCTCTCCTCAATCTTTCAAATAATTGAGCCAGAGGATCAACAATCAGGGTATAAATTATAGGACCCCTCTTCAAAATTTAAACGAGGTTCGTGCATAAGTGGGTTGGTTTTGATGAGTGGTGGTTTGGACAGGAGCATATTGTCATTGTGGATTCATATTGTTCTGGGCTCCAGGAGGGTTATATTGATGTTGGGGGTGGTAATATGGCTGTGTGTTGTAGACTAGAGCGTAGGCGGGTGGTGGTGAATGGTTGTTTGAGGAATAAGAAGTGCTTCCATGATATGGGCTGGGTTGATAATAAGGGACGACTGCTAAGACTTCTTCCTTTTTCTTCTTTCCGCTTCTGATTGACCCTGATTGGATTGCCTTTCTAGCCGCTTGTAGTGGAGCCATGGATTGTATTTTGTCAGATTTTATACCTTGTTCTAAGAATCTCCCATCTTGACCAATTCGACGAATTTCTATCCCATCATACCCATCATTTTTTCAAAGTATATCCCTTTATGGGCCCTGATGAAATACTTGGTCAAGTTACTATCGTCCAACGGAGGTTGTGCTCTGGCGGCTTCTGACCTCCATCGACGTGCATATTCTTGGAATGACTCGGACGGCTTCTTCTGGTGATCTCCGTGTTGTATCGGAAGTGATACATGAAATCTTTCGCCGTATCATTCCATTTTCTCCAGTTTTGTGGATCTTGTCGAGCATACAAGGTAAGTGCTTCTCCAGTCAGGCTTCTTATGAACAACTTCATCCTCAGCTTCTGGTTTTTTCCCACTCCAACTAACTTGTAACAACATGCCCTCAAATGTGTGTGGGAATCACCCGTCCTGTCGAAGATATCGAACTTCGGAGGCTTATACCCAACTGGCTTATCCACATTCGGATGGATACACAAATCCTCGTAATCCAAACTTTCACTTCCCCGAGCGACTTCGAGTTTCTTCATTTGTTTTCTCAAGATCTGTAAATGCTCAGACATCGACTCCTCTTCCTTATGTGTAGCCTTCCTTTCCATCTCGGCGTATTGGTCAATCTCATAAAGCATCCTGACCGTGATAGGTGTTGTAAAAGTAGGTTCAGAAACAGCATATACAGGAGGAACATATCGCTCATGGGTAGCGTTATGTGCCACGGTTATATGCTAATTTTTGTGAGTGGTAAAAGTGACTTCGTCACGAGGAGGGGTGTGAATTTTGTTGGTGGTAACGGGTGGGTTTTGTGGCGTTTGAGCGTACTGTGGTATGTAGGAAGTGTGGATAGGAGGATTTTTTGGGTTTCTGGCGTTTGAGCGTACTATGGTACGTAGGAAGTGTGGATAGAAGGATAAAATTTGGTGGGTTTGAGGGGGTTACTGGAGGTATGATTTGAGTGGTTGGAACTGAAATCGGGGTGTTGTTGGCCTGACGTGATATGGAAGGAATGTGGTCGAGAATTTAATCTAGAGAGGGGAAACGAAGTGGTTGCGGAAGTGTTGTTACAACCAGATGTGCTAGTTCCCTGATATCTTGTACTTCCTCCCTTAAAGTCTCCATCCCCTGGGCTATCAGGCCATATTTTCATTCCTCCTTGTATCGTCCTTCTCTCCTGATCGCTCCGGGCTATCGACTATGACCAGATCATGTTCAGTCGGGTTTTCTGTAGCAAACATCTTCCCCTTTAATCTTAAGTTGTATGGTGGTTCCGCCAGTCTTGGGTCGACACAAACCAAATTTTCTTTTGGGGAGTAATAATAAAGGAAGAAATGAAAAAAGAAAGAAAAAGAAACAGAACTTAGTTTCTTTTGACAAGTAGAAGATCACATAGAGCAGTTAATTCAAGTATTTAGGCAAGCACGTTTTCCTAGAATTCATGGGATCTTTTGTTGCCAGAGGTAGGCCTAAATCGGGAATGTTTGACAAACAATTATACTTGACTCATTTAGATCCAAAGCATATTTTGTTTTCATTGATAATGTCTGGATTGAGATAGGTGGGATCAGAGGTTACATCACTTTTTCTGACATTCACACAATTGCATAGGCTTGAACAACGTGGCCTTAGGGAAAATAAGAATACTAGGGATAAAGATTCAAAGTGGGAAAGAAAGGGAAATCAACCAACTTCTACTAACCATCCCTGGAATCATTCCATATCTCCTCTTCCTCCTCCGGCTCTTCCTCTGGCTCTTCCTCCAAATCTTCTTCAAATTCCTCTCTGTCATCATTGAACTCAAATTCTTCTCCTGGATCTTCCTCCAACTTTGTCTCATATTCTATCTTGATGCACTCCACTACTGGGTCATCATCTTCAGCAGGTGGCAGCATATGATCAATGGATCCTGGGACCACTTGACGGTGCATCGAGGTAGTCACAAGGTAATGTGGCAAAATCACATGGTAGATTTGCAAAAGCAGCCACTACATCCTCCAGCCAGGCTATACCCTCTTTGCTTGGTCAGGCTAGCTCATCATCCTTGTTTATCCAAACATAATACTCCGGAGTGCACCACGAGTTTTGGCCCATCGACATTGTGACCAGATCATTCCACTCTTCTTGGAGCCTCCTTTTCCTTGGTATTGGAATTTGTCCATTGTACTAATCCTCATATAGTATTGTCCTTGTCTATAGAGGCACATCCTGGATCACTGAAGTATTTCTGAGGACTCCTTAGGATTGCCCTCCCTGCTAACCATCACAACCTCCAATTGACCTATTCTCCACTTAGATTAGTCAGCATTTCTCTCCACTCTTCTTGTCCATCTGGGGAGAACCAATGTCTCATCCTCTAGTTGTAGTTGCAGATCATGTTGCTAACGCCCACAAAGTAGTCAATTGTGGCCTCTATCCGAAGGAAATGTTCAGTGGCCCATATCTAAAGCAGCAAGTTACAGCCCTTAAACAAATCATACACTCGTGCACATGCAGACAAAGCCCTTAGTCTCAGCTAACACCATCAGTACCAAAGTAGCTTGGAGATCACCCCAGAATGTCGCAAGAACCATGGGTAACAAGTTGATGTTGATCCAACCTCCTTTCTATGGGAAACCCAATAATCCCATTAGTGCCAATGTGAAGGTCATGGGCCTGAGACTCTCCCACGTTTCTTGATCACTGCGAAATTCTCCGAGTACCATTCATAGCTTTCACGATGTCCCAACCTATCAAACAGCTGATCTAGGCCCACCCATCCGTCCTCGATATTTCTCAAACATCGACTGTTTTCCAAACCCAGAGTATCTAGGAACCTGTAACCAGGCATGGTGACTGGTAGTATTGGTCTCCTCCTATAAATGGCAGCTGCATGAAACTGGTAACTTCTTCTAATGTTGGTACTAACTCACAATCAGCAAACTTGAACACCACCTTAGCCGGATCCCAAAACTCTATCAGCATGCGAGTAAGCACCTTGTCTGCGAGGATGTTTAACAAAAAAAAGTGCTCCCAGGCGTGTCCGAATCTCATCTTGTGCTCTCAGCGGATATTCTTCCACCACTGCTTCAGCTTGTGTGGTGCTCCAATCACCATATTGATCTGGGGGATGTTTTGGTTGATTTTCATTTTTGAAGTAGGTAAAGAAAGGTTTTGGTAAGTGTTTGCTTCGGATCTTTAGCTGTCTCGTCAATTTTGTTCGTCATTCTATAGAAGTCATGTCGTTGGGTGCATGACCCGTTGACATTAGGGTGGCTTTCCTAATTGTGTGTCGATTCTAAGGACCGACTCAGCTAAGGTTTATGCAATATGACCTATGTTTGCTAGTGTAGAGTGTTTCCTACCTCTGAATTGGATTGAAGACTGCTGAGAAGTTATGTCAGTTGAACTGACAAAGCCATTCACTAAAACTAAAGAGTTTAGAAAAGAAGGTTCGAAGAGGTGTAAAAGACAACCCTCGCGTGCCATATTGTGTGATAGTGTACTGCCAAGACTCGATAGGATGATGGGCAAGGGTTCTTGTTCTTCTAAGGGCAAGGTGTTAGGCAACTTTAAAATCTACATGTGGTAGTAGGACTTAGACTAGATCTAGGACTAATTGTTTGTATTATGCTTAACAAGTCTTTAAAGTGGTACAACTTACCATATATTAGGGAATAACACTTACAAAGAAGATGTGTAGTTTAAAAGGATGTGGGCTTGAAGAAGTCTTAGAAAATAATATTGGCATATATGTGCTTGAAAGAGCTTTGAAAAATTTGTTATGATGTTTGTATTTAGGAAAACATGTGAAAAAATAGCTAAGTTGTAAAATACGTTGTCTTTTCAGAATGGATGTTCATGTTACTCTAATAAAATGAAGATGTTATAAAAGTAAGCCTAAGATATACCTTGGGTTCTTAAATATCATACTTGAAGAGATCGTTTGAAAATCCGTGTTTGAGCGGCAGCACATTGGTTTTTCGAAAAGAGTCGATTTTCTATTAGAAGGTCAAACTTGCGATTCATTTATGATTTGTTTTCTTGAAAGAAGAACTGTTGTCTCATTCTATGCTATTTTTGGGCTTCAAAATCTTCAAGAAAGGTTAGAAAAAAACATAGCAAACTGGTGATGTGAATAGCTTACGATAAGCGAATGGAGGATTAATCACTAACTAATTTTTTTTTAATCCTACATTCTTTAAAGCTGGCCTGAGTTGTTTTGCGTGGTTTAAGATGTAAAGTAAGGCATTCAATCCAATATGATAATTGTTGCATATATATATATATATATATGTGTGTGTGTGTGTGTGTGTGTGTGATAAAACAACAAAAACGCAACAAAGTAATGAGGCAGTAAATTTAAGGTTGTGAAGCTGTAACAATAAAGGAGTAAAAGGAGAGGATTGGACTCTGGTTTTTTTGGGCCACAAAGAGACAGGCCCAGCAATAACAATAACGGGCAACAACGGACTTCGAACTTCCAGAATATAGCAATGCTGGATTTGAGCCTGGGTTCCTTATGAACCTAGCAGGCCCAAACAATTGTACATGTTCAAAAGAAAAGAGAAGTCATTAGACACACATTCTGTATATTCGGCCATGCATGAAATACACGAGTAAATGACTTGTACAAAATATAACAAAATAACATTACTTAAATATTATGAGAGGTTATAGTAATGTGGCAGTTAAGTATGGTAAATAATTTAGATTGAAAACCTTTTATTGTCAATAAAAAATAAACCCAAGAGAATAAATGAGTGTCAATAAATTAAAGGCTAAGCATAGAGTTCCACTCAAGGTCAAAGCCCCCTTTTGAATTCCCTGACACATCAAAGTTCCCAAGGGTCTCAAGGCCCAGGGCAATTCTTGTTTCGGGGGGAGTAGCCCACCAAGAGTTAAAATCTACTCTCAAATACCCCTAACCACTAATGACTCATTTTTCCCACTAACGACTCTTTCAATGTAAACAAATTACCATGGCAATACAATATCGGGCCAAACAGAGTACTATAAGACTACAAGACAACTTATATGTATTATCAGAACAATATTTCTAAACTAAATGGATGGTCAACATATTAAACACGTCCAAAGAGGTAGGCTTCAAACACGCATAGCGGCAGTGGTATTAGCATACTACTTTGACAGAACCAAACACTTGAGATCAAATAGCTTAAGAATAATAAAGAGTACACAGTTCAGATCTGCAACAGTTAATGAATAAAGATGCCTTTGCCCTAACAAACCAGTCACAGATTTGCTTAACTAGAGTCTAGCACACATAGGTTAACAATACTGCTTGAAACATTTTAAAATATCAACAAAGGTTCAGATAAAGAGTCATAGTTAGAACCTCTATAGGTGCTATTAGTGATACCAGAATATAATCAAAGCAATTAACACGTCTACAGGTTTACAGATTCAAATGGAACTCCTAAGAATGCTTAACAGGAGCTCAGACTGCCGGTCTTACTTAATTTTGAAATTAATGACAGTAACACTTCTTTATAAGGGTGTTAATCTCATTATGAAATAGGCAAACTATTGTATCCAAGCAGCAGCAATAAGAATTTTCCTTTAGGGTTCATAGACTAGGTTAAATTCATATTAAAGGGAAAGAGAGAACTTGGTGTAGTTTCAAGATAGTGCACAGAAGCATGAAATCATGAAGGACGGATAGAAATGCATGTAGAACATTCATGTAATTATACACATAGATATTTCAATTAAGGTTATGATCTTACAAAACATGAT
Source organism: Nicotiana obtusifolia (assembly GCA_002018475.1). NCBI lineage: Eukaryota > Viridiplantae > Streptophyta > Magnoliopsida > Solanales > Solanaceae > Nicotiana > Nicotiana obtusifolia. Next base: position 21,858 of record MCJB01050311.1, read on the forward strand.
GAGTTTCAACCACTATAAAATCAAGTCAACAATGTCATTAGAGGGGGGGGGGGGTTAATGACATGGGAGATCTTATACTAAGCAGACTTAATTTAGCTATATAAACATAAGATTAATATCTAAACATGATGGAGTTATACCCAACTTATAAAATAGTTAAAACTCAACTACAGTAGACATAACTATAACCTTATTCACCAGAGGTATTCTGATCATAACAGAACACATGCAGAATAGTTTATGGCGTTTATAACAATTGACCTAGTTACCTTAGTGAGACTATTCCATATAAAGAGACATGGATATGTGATTATCAGTTAATACAGATATAAGACTCTTATAACAATGACTCAAAGGTTGCTTAAGGGTCAACAAACACATATATAAACAAAGAAAGTATTTTTAACACTTAGACTTCACATACTTCCACTGAGTGATAAAGGATTAAACCATGAGCCTTCATGTATGTTCTAGTTAGAGTTATCAAATAGAAACCCCAAATATTGAACAACATAATACAGAAAATAGTGTGGTAGATATAAAGATCACATCACAAAAATAAAGAAAATATGAAGTCTAGGAAAATATGATAAGTCATTAAGGCATATTTAGGAACTTAATGGTGTAAGCTATTTGATTCAGAATGGAAGTCCTCCAGGTCACATAACAACTCAATCACTACTCATTAAAGATACTCAAAAGCATAACAGATTACCATAGATTAACAACACCTCATTATGAACTGGAATAAACATCTATACACTAATGAAAAATATCATAAACAAAAATAGTTAATTGAAAGATACTAGCATATCCATGATTTTCTAACAAGACAATTGAAAAAGAGAAAGGGTGGAGGTATACCGAACTTTTCTAGGGTAGCAAACCAACAGAGGTTCAGTTTACTCGCATAAGATCCAAAACTTCAAGCTTGAGCAGTGAAAGACCTCAGAAAAACAAGAGAGAGAGAGAGAGAGAGAGAGTGCGATTAATCAGAGAGTACTTAGGCTTCTAAAAATGGTTTTTTTAATATTCGTATGAGATATTAGGCTCATGTTAGGTCTGGTAGGTCTAGTTGGTGAGTGCATTCAAGGCTTTATTTATAGTGCCATTCAATGGCTTAGGTTCAAAGATTTAAACTAGATATGTGGAATATGACGAAGATTTAATGATGCTAGAAAAGTGGATGAAATCAGAAGAATACAGAGGGAAATCAATAGTGATTATTACCTAAAGCGAGGAAAGGCTGTCCGTTGGAAGCAAAAATCAGCAGAGAAAGCTCAGATACATAGAGGTCAATATGTTTGACCTCTAGGTAATCATGAGACTCTAAGGAAGCTCCATGCATGCTTTGATTTAACATAACACAAGAGAAATCTGAAGATTTGATGTTCAATTCATATGATAGGGTTTTCGTACATGGGTGTTTGAATCCCTTAGACTAAAAGGGAAACATTTAGCGAGGATCGTGGGTAATGAAGACAAGGAGGATGATTTCTTGGTAATTTAAGACGTTGCATGAATTTGTGCAAGGTTCTCTTGACTGATTAGGATGATGGGTTTGAGAGAAATGAGAGAAAAAGGGAAAGAATGGAGTTTGGGCACCAGGGAAATGATTTAGGGTTTGAGGGGTATTGGGTCGTCTCTAGGGGTTATTGTTGGGATATAGGATCTGGGCCGTTGATTCTTTAGATCAACGGCCCTGATAATTCATGTTTTAAATAATTTTAAGGAGAAAATGTGAGGGTCGTTAGATCTTCTGTTTTCAAAAATTGAGATTAAACACTAAGACATTAATGAATAAAAGAAAAAGGGAGATTAAATGTAGAACATTGATTAAATAAATGAAAGAACCAGATCTATTATGCTTTCTCTGTGAGTGAGGGGGGACCGGTGACGTGGCATGCTTTGATTGGTTTAAATGGAGTGGCAAGGATTGCCAACTTGTAATGATGGAGTTGTTTGGACCTGGTCATGGTCGGATCTGGGCGTGGTATTTGGGCTAAAAATAATTTAACTAAAAGCCACTGTGTGTTTAATTAAAGAATTGTAGTTATAGACACTTATTTTTTTAAACCTTTTAAAATTAATTTAAATAAAATTAATTATTTCCAATAAAATATAGTAAATTATAAATACCAAATATACTACTAATTATTACAATTAATTATTTAAAAAATACTTTGTTTTCAAACTTATAATACAAAATTTGAATTGTTAACATAGTAATCTAATTAATCAAAAAAATTTAAGAAGTGATTCGTCAAATTAATTATAAAACCTCTATGGTGTATTTTTAGAAAATATTTCAGTAGTATTAAAATAGTTAGTATATTTGAAATTGCATAACACTAATACTAGTTTATTAATTACCAAACTAATACTTAATTAACTTGTAAAAATATGTATTTATTGATAGAAAATACTTTCAAAACATTCATTAACTATTAAGTACAAGTAAGTAAATTTTAAAAGGGAGGGTCACAATTGACCGTTAACAGATACCCCTCTAACAGTCGCCCCTAGCCGAGTTCCAAAATTCCAAATAATGATGAATAACCAAAACCCTCAAATGATATAATCTGCCTAGCTATTCCACATTTGCGGACCCAAATCCCGCTTCTGTGGTTCCACATTTGCGGAAAAACCATCGCATATGTGGAAGTCTCAAAACATCCTAACCAGCCGCATATGCGCATCCGCTTCAGCGGAAGAACCTACGCTTCTATGCTCACCATGCCGCATCTGCGGACTTTGCCCCCAGCAAACCTCCTTCGCTTAATGCGCGCACAATCCAGACTTTGCCCCCAGCAAACCTCCTTCACTTAATGCGCGCACAATCCCCCAGGTGTGACTTCGCACCTGCCCACCTCTCTTCGCAGGTGCGATTGCACCAGGTCTGCCAACCATCATCCAAACTCAACAACCTTCTGGGTGATGCGAAACACACCTGAGGCCCTCGGGCCCTCGCCAAGCATACCAATAATTGCCTAAAAATCACACTAACCTACTCAACATCTCAAATCACACAAAATCAAATTCATGTATTGCACCTCGATTCAAGCCTAAGGAACTAATCAACTATAAGGCCTCGTAAAATTTTACCTAAAACCTGAGGTTTCGAGGTGTCGAGGTAGGCTAATGTATTTGTCATGTTTCCATTAGATTGAAATCGCTAGGATTTCAAGAACGTCGTAGTAATCTAAGGAAACTCAAAGAAAGGTATGTTGGCTAAACTCCTCTTGTAGAATCAATTTCCATGATGTCCTCATAAGTTGCGATTATGATTGGCTCGACTTCCTATTTCTCGTATTTCGAGTCCTTCCTAATAGATTTGATTATTCTAAAATAAGTATTGTGTTGAAAGATGTATGTATGCAAACTGTGTTCTAAATGTTCCTATCATTGCATGATTTCCTCCGAGAATATGATCAATGTACCAAAGGAATTGTGTTTTAAAAATCATGTTTCAATTGCAAGTTAGTACGCCTAATTGTGGAAGAGAAACTCAATGTGCTTAAGACTTTTGTTGCTCATGTGTGTATTTAAAGTCTTGAATTGAAATTCTCTCACCGATGATAATCCATGGTAACGCTTGAAAGTTATAGGGGTGAGTATGAAATATGAAATACGGTCGACGTGCCGAGAATGATATTACCATTGTGGCCACTAGTGCCATAAAATGGAAAGATGTATGAAAGATTAAGAAATGGGTTGTAAATCCTTTAAATAATAAATACTTTGGGAGTATCATTTAGTCACCGAGGAAGGGTAGGTCGAAATAATCTAACCTCGAAACTACACGTGTCCGTGTAGGAGTGATTGAGGAGTAAATTCACGTGTTGATGTGATGAGATTGTTTCCGCTTATATGGGATGAGATTGATGTGTTGAAACATTTACCCTTAAATGGGATGAGATTATTGCTAGCGAGATGTGACGTGACATCGACCCACATGGCATTGTGGTGAAACGGCTTAGTTGTGACGACCCGGCCAGTCGTCTCATGAGCTACCGCTCCGTTTTTCCCATTTCTGCCTTGTTATGCTTCGTTATGTCGTTTGGAATGTGTGTGAAAAATTTCATGTCATTTGGAAATCGTTTGATTGTGTTTTGATCAAATTGGTAAATTGGAAGATTTTGAAATTCTTAGGCTTGAATCCGATGAGAATTTGCTGTTGAGAGGTTTTTTGAGAGTTCCGAAAGTTGGAACGAGTTTTGAATAATGTTATGGGATATGTTGGCATGTTTGGTTGAGGTCCCAGTGGCCTCGGGTGAGTTTAGGGTGGTTAAACGGACTATTTCATCCTTGGAAAAGTTGCAGAAAAACAAGAAAAGTTTGTAATTTTGTAAAAGAACAAAGAGGCATCGCAAAGCGGGCTATGCTATCGCAAACCCTGTATGCGGGCTGCAAACCACACACCCATATCGCAAACCCAGACAGTTTTCTGGGCAAAGAACGACGTCAAGAATGCGGTCAGGAATGCGGTCGCATTTCCACAATGCGGACCGCATATCCACCACACTGAGACTGCATATCGAGACAGATTTCTAGATAAGATCCATGTCAGAAATGCGGTCTGAAATGCGGTCGCATTTTTAAAATGTGAACCGCATATCGTACATTGAAATCGCAGACGAAGATAGAATTCTGGACAAAAATCAACGTCAAAATGCGGTCAAAATGCAGTCGCATTTTTTACCCGACTGGTGCGTTTTTGTTCCGATTTTTGACCCTTCATAAATAGAAAACCAGTGCCCATTGGCCATGCAAAACCCACTGTCGTTACCCCTAAGAGAAACACCTCCAAAACACCCTAAATCATAGCAAAATCAAGCTCAAAACTATATCCAAAGGAGACTTTCTTGGACAAATTCTTAAAGGAAGGGATTTCGGCCATCTTAAACGTAATTGGAGCCATAGAACTCGGATTGAAGCGAATTTTGAGGCGATTTTTGGAGGATTTTCAGGGGAAACATCGGGGTAAGTGTTCTTAACTCAACTTTGGTCAAATTACTCAAGTATATCGCCATATCTAGTATTTAATTGGGATTTAAGTTGGAGAAATTTTGGAAAACCCTTAAGTTTAGAATTAAGAATTTGAGGTGGAACCAATGTCGGAATTCGATAATTTTTGTATGGTTGAACTCGTTAGGAGGTAAGGGACACGTTGATGTAAAAATTTCTGAACTTCGAGAAGTGGGCTCGGGACTCGGGTTTTGCTAATTTTGTAGTTTCTTGATATTTTTCAATTGTTTCGCTTGGGCTTTGCTCCCTCAGCGTATTGTGACATATTAGTTCTGATTTTGGATAGATTCGACGTGCGTGGAGGCCAATTCGAAGGGCAAAGGCATCGCGGGCTAGGGATCTAGCTGGTTTGAGATGAGTAGTGATTGTAAATGATGCTCTGAGGGTTTGAAACCCTGGAATTGCACATCGTAGTGCTATATTTAGGTGAGGCACGTTCTTGATGATGAGCGTGGGGTCGTTTACTACTGGGGATTGTGACTTGGTCAATCCCGATTGATGATTTTACTACGCATTGATTGAAACTTACTTGTAATTATCATGATTTGGGCTGATTGCCATCTTTGGGCTTCCTGCCAATTATTTGAACCTTCGGGGATCTTTATCACTGTTCCCTCACTATTTTTGACTTATTACTAGAACTCAGTCATGCTGTTTTCACTATTTTACAAATCAGCAACTTTTACTCAGTTTTGAGACTTAAACAATATTTTAAATGATGTTTTTGGGCTGAAGACTACTGTTTTACTATAGCCCGAGGGGCTTGTGATGATTTTTCTGACTGAGTGCGGCCGAGGGCCAGAGGTGAGATTTTACTGAGTGATATGAGGCCGAGGGCCTGAGATACTTTTTGTGCCACGAGGTGGCTTGTGACTGATATGAGGCCAAGGGCCTGAGATACTTTATGTGCCATGAGGTGTCTTGTGACTGAAATGAGGCTGAGGGCCTGAGATACTTTATGTGCCACGAGGTGTCTTATGATTGATATGAGGCTGAGGGCCTAGATATATGCCACGAGGTGGCTTGATATTGCGCTTGGGCCGTAAGGGGCCCCTCCCGGAGTCTGTACACCCCCAGTGAGCGCGGGTACCCATTGTGATGTGAATTATAGCCCGAGGGGCTGATATTGTACTATGTGATAGCCCGAGGGGCTGATGTTGTTTCATGTGATAGCCCGAGGGGCTGATGTTGTTCCATGTGATAGCCCGAGGGGCTGATGTTGTTCCATGTGATAGCCCGAGGGGCTGATGTTGTTCTGAGATTTGAGCCCAAGGGGCTGGTACTGTTTTTATGATGTTGCCCGAGGGGCGCATTTGTTGATAATGAGCCCGAGGGGCGATGTTTTACTTCATATGCTTTTTTACCTACTGAAAGGAAATTTTACTTGAATTTTCTCACTGATTTACTGTTTGCGAATGATGGTTTAAATGCTTCATTATAGAATGCCATGCCTTGTGTGTTTTCTTACTTTCAGTAGTTACTTATGCTTATTACACACTGAGTTGGAAGTACTCACATTACTCCCGGCACCATGTGTGCAGATTCAGGCGTTGTTGGTTCCGCCCCGGAGTATTGATTTCTCCTATCCAGGCGGTGATCCAGAGAATACAAGGTAGCTGTTGGCGTCCGCAGCCCTGTATCTCCTCATCTTGTTGTTCTTATGTTCTTCAAAAATTGTGCCAGATATTGTAATTAGTAATCTTGTTATTAGGATTCATTAGTTGCTCATGACATTGTGACACTCCGGTTTGGGCTGTAGTCGGGATGGTTAGCTATGTACTTTCCGTGAATGATTGCTATTATATTGTGCTAGTGGTGTTTTCCTATTAATTTAACTACTTAAAAATGAGATTTTGTTTGGATTGGCTGGCCTTGTCTTCACGAGAGGCGCCATCACGACTGGGTTCGGGGTTAGGGTTGTGACAGCTTGGTATCAGAGCCTATGTTACATAGGTCTCACGAGTCATGAGCGGGTTTAGTAGAGTCTCACGTATCGGTATGGAGACGTATGTATTTATCTTCGAGAGGCTGCAGAACCTTTTTAGGAAAACTTCATATTCTTGAAATTCTTGTCGTGCGAACTTGTCGATCCGAGTACTAATACTTCTGTTATCCTATTCTCTCATAGATGGTGAGGACGCGAGATACCGGACGAGGTGGATGACCACCAGTGTCACCCACTAAGACCACCAGAGGCCGTGGACGCGGTCGTGGTCATGGTAGAGGCAGAGCAACGAGGGCAGCACCTGTTGATCCGCCAGCTGCCCCAGCTCAGGATCAGGCTCCAGTCGCACCGGCTCAAGCACCAGCCTTGCCTATCGTTATTCCAGGTCTTCAGGAGACCTTGGCTCAGATCTTATCTGTTTGCACTGGCCTGGCTCAGGTAGTTTCAGCCACCACAGCAGCAGCTACTTCACAGGCAGGGGGAGGCAATCAGACCCCCGCTATTCGTACACCTGAGCAGGCAGTGCAAGGACCTTAGATGCCGAGGGCACCTCCAGCCCAGCCGGTTGCACCAGCTCAGGAGTTCACGGTACCAGTTATGCCAGATGATGAGCAGCGTCGTCTTGAGAGGTTTGGCAGACTCCAGCCTCCGTCATTCAGTGGTGCTAAGGGCGAGGATGCCGAAGGGTTTTCTTGACAAGTGTCAGCAAATGCTCCGGACAACCGGGATTTTTGAGTCTAGTGGTGTGGCATTCACCACCTTTCTATTTACGGGAGCTGCCTTCACTTGGTAGGAGGCATAGGCCGGTTGGTGCAGCGCCTCTTACAAGGCATCAGTTCTTTGCTCTTTTCTTGGAGAAGTATGTACTGCAGTCCCGTAGAGGGGAGCTGCGTAGACAGTTCGAATGGCTGCGACAGGGGGATATGACTGTGTCGCAGTATGAGTCGAGGTTTTCTGAGTTGGCTCGTCATGCTGTTTGGATGGTTCCGACTAATTATGAAAGGATCAGGATGTTTGTGGATGGCCTTAACTATCATCTCTATATTCTTATGACTAGGGAGAGAGTATTGGGTGCTACTTTCGAGGAGGTGGTTGATATCGCTCGCGAGATTGAGATGGTTCGCCGTCAGGAGCGAGAGGAGAGAGAGGCCAAGAGGCCTCGAGGATCGGGCACTTACAGTGGTACTCCTTCGAGGGGCCAGTTGCAGCAGGGTACAGGTCATTCGTTCAGGCCTGCTCAGTCAGCCCGTCTAGAGTACCGTGGGGCATCTGCAGGTCGTGGCTATCATGGGTTGCAGCAGGGCCAGTCATCACTCGGCACCCTTCCAGCTCGTGCTCCGTCAGCCCAGGGTCTTTCTATGCCGAGTGCACCTGCTAGACACTCCGGTGCGAGAGGTTCCCTTCATTCTTCTTCTCCAGCACTAGGGAGTTGTTATGAGTGTCGCGAGATGGGCTGCATATGGAGGTATTGTCCTCATCGTGGTGCTAGATCGTCCCAGCAGAGGGGTCAGCCCTCGACTTCTGCTCCAGTTACTTTACCACCTGCCCAGCCAGCTAGGGGTGGAGGTCGATCAGGCGGTGGCCAGGCCCGATTCTATGCTATCCCAGGCAGGACAGATGCTAGTGCTTCAGATGCCGTCATTACAGGTATTGTTTCAGTCTGCCACAAGAATGCCTCTGTATTATTTGATCCTGGTTCCACCTATTCATATGTGTCCTCATATTTTGCTCATTATTTGGGTACGCCCGAGAGTTTCTTTCTTTACCTATTCATGTGTCTACCCCAGTGGGCGATACTGTTGTTGTAGACCGTGTGTACCGGTCATGTGTAGTGACTATTGGGGGTCTGGATACACGAGTGGACCTATTGCTATTGAGCATGGTGGATTTTGATGTCATTTTAGGCAATGATTGGTTATCTCCATGTCGTGCTATTCTAGACTGTCATGCTAAGACAGTCACCTTGGCTCTGCCGGGTGTGCCGCGAATCGAGTGGCGTGGTGTGACTGATTACATTCCTAGTAGAGTGATATCATTCTTGAAGGCACAGCGTATGGTTGGGAAGGGTTGCCTTTCATACCTAGCGTTTGTGAGGGATGTTGGAGTTGAGACACCAAGCATTGAATCTGTTCCAGTTGTGAGGGATTTTCCCGATGTTTTTCCTGCAGAGCTGCCGGGCATGCCACCAGACAGAGATATGGATTTTGGTACTGACCTGGTGCCGGGCACTCAGCCCATCTCTATTCCACCGTATCGTATAGCGCCAGCAGAATGGAAAGAATTGAAGGAGCAACTTTAGGAACTCCTAGATAAGGGGTTCATTCGGCCTAGTGTGTCACCTTGGGGTGCACCGGTTCTGTTTGTGAAAAAGAAGGATGGCACGATGAGAATGTGCATCGATTATAGGCAATTGAACAAGGTAACAATCAAGAACAAGTACCATTTGCCTCGCATTGATGATTTGTTTGACCAGCTCAAGGGAGCGCGAGTGTTCTCCAAAATTGATCTCTATTCGGGTTATCACCAGTTGAAAATCAGGGATTCAGACTTTCTTAAGACTGCTTTCCGGACTAGATATGGTCACTATGAGTTTCTTGTTATGTCTTTCAGGCTAACCAATGCCCCAGCAGCGTTCATGTAGTTGATGACCAATGTATTTCGGCCCTATCTAGATTCGTTCATAATTGTATTCATTGATGATATTCTGGTGTACTCGCGTACCCAGGAGGAGCACGCGGAGCATTTGCGAGTTGTATTGCAAAGATTGAGGGAGGAGAAGCTGTATACAAAATTCTCTAAGTGTGAGTTTTGGCTCAGTTCAGTGGCTTTCTTGGGCACGTAGTGTCCAGCGAGGGTATACAGGTTGATCCAAAGAAGATAGAGGCGGTTCAGAGTTGACCTAGACCGTCATCAGCCACAGAGATTCGTAGTTTCCTTGGGTTGGCAGGCTATTATCGCCGGTTTGTTCAGGGGTTTTCTGATGCAAATAAATTTGATCAAGTGTTATCAATGCCATCCATGAACAAGACAAGAAAAGGCATTGGTTAGCCTTGGAGAAGAGCCAAGCGTCCATAAATCCTGCTATGGACGAATCTTATGTTGAAGATGTATATTTTTGTTTATGTTATATTATTGTATAGTTATGGAAGACATTAATTCTTACTTGTTTTGGAGTCCTGCGTGACTATTTCTTAAACTTAGCCAAATTGTGGCCTTTTTGTTAATTAGTTGTTTCCTAGTTGATTTAGGTTAACTAGTTATTCTTTTCCTAGTTGATTTAGGTAAAGTCTCATTCTATATAAGCCTAAACACTTCATTATTTTGATGCCTTTTGACATTATTATCAATCAAAAACCGGCAGCACATTGCTCCCAAAATCGTGTGTATTAACTTGTCCAATTTTGGTGTGATTCAAAATTGAACTTGTTCCTTTGTTTGATCGAACAGTTTGCAAGACCACTGTTGTCTTGAGGGTTGTTCGTATAGTATAGGTACTCCGTGACTTCATCAAGAAGGTAAGTAGACTAGTTCCTACTTGTTGTCTTGATAGTTCATTGAGCGTCTTGCTTCTATCTTTGTTTTCTTATTTCCGCTTTCCGCTTTTTATATTGCATCAGTTGGTATCAGAGCTTGAATCCTCCCAAGAGGTTCTTGAATCCTCAAACGTTCCTAACGAGATTTCCTTGAATTCTTGAAGTTCTTGAACTTTAATTTGTTGTTCTTGAAGATTTTGGTTGAAAAACGTGGGAGAGGGCCTAAGAAGTATTAGGGAGGCCAAATTTGAGGAGGAGAATAGGAAACTCTAATTCTAGTCCAAGAAGGAAACAACTCCCAATCCAAAAGGGAGAAGTTTCAAGGAGTTGAAATTCTATTTGGACGAGGAGAGGAGGGGCTCATTTGTGTTGGAAAAGGAAAGGGGGGGGGGACCCAAAATCCTAAGGACTAAGGAGAAAGGATTGGTCTTCTCCAAACTAAAGTGGGAAAGCTTCTAAAATTTCCATATCTCTTCAATTTCGAAATTCTTCTTAATTTCACTACTTCTAATTAGTAATTCTTAGGTAATTTCCTACTTAAGTAATTACTAATCTTTGAGCTTGTAAGGCCTCGTGCTAAAACTCAAAATTTCCACTTTCATAGATAATTCTTGGCTTCTTGTGCTCACATAAAAAAAACTGTCCGCCTATCGAGTCGCACAACTTCACTCACCCCGAAGAAAACTATTGATCTTGTGAACTTGAAAGGTCGCTAAGGAACTTGGTCAATTAGAAGAAGCCAGTTTGAAGACAAGTGTGAAATCCTACCCAAAAATTTGAGTGAACCCGAGAGTCATCCAGAAAGTGAGAGAGAGAATTTTAACTAACCTTAACAGATTCTCTAGTCTTGTTTCGTTTGTAGGTACATGGCTACGAAAGGAGAAAAGGTTGTGACCAACATTACTTTAGCCGAGCTATGGGCTGAAATAAAGGCACTTAGTATCCGAGTGGAGAACCTTGAATGAACTACTTGTACTTGGAAGAATACTGGGGAAAGAACTAGTGATGGTTTTACCTTAAGACCTGTACATAATGGTTCTGTTTGTGAGGTTGAGTATGAAGATGAAGTTTCTACTAACGTTCACCCCTTGCCTAGTGTTGTTAGTGTTGTTTTGCAGGAATACAGGGACATGTTTTCCCAGGAGATGCCGAGTGGACTACCTCCGTTGAGGGGGATAGAACACCAAATTGACTTTGTTCCGGGGTCACAAATTCCGAACAAACCCGCATATCGACAAATGGATGAGCTATTGAATAAGGGGCTAGTTCAAGAGAGTCTAAGTCCGTGTGTCGTACCCGTGATCTTGGTTCCAAAGAAAGACGGCACCTGGAAGATGTGTGTTGATTGCCGAGCCGTCAGCAAGATAACGGTAAAGTATCGTCATCCTATCCCTATGTTAGATGACATGCTAGATGAGTTATGTGGTTCAAGTGTGTTTTCTACGATTGATCTTAGGTCCGGTTACCACCAAATCCGAATGAAACCGGGTGATGAGTGGAAAACTGCATTCAAGACCAAGTTTGGTCTATATGAATGGTTGGTGATGCCTTTTGGTCTCTCCAACGCACCTAGTACGTTCATGCGATTAATGAATCATGTGCTTAAACTGTTTCTTAATAAGTTTGTGGTTGTCTACTTTGATGATATCCTGATTTATGGTAGAAGTTTAGATGACCATGTTGATCACCTAAGGCAGGTGTTTGATGTATTAAGAGCTGAAAAATTATATGTTAATTACAAGAAGTGTGCCTTTTGTGTAGAGAAAGTTGTATTTCTAGGATTTGTTGTAAGTGTTAATGGTGTTGAAGTAGATGCATCTAAGGTAGAAGCTATTAGGGACTGGCCTACTCCTACTACTGTTTCACATGTTAGAAGTTTCCATGGACTAGCAAGTTTTTACAGACGCTTTGTTAAAGACTTTAGCACCATAGCAGCACCGCTCACAGAGTTGGTGAGAAAAGACACGCCTTTTGTGTGGG
>MCJB01050312.1:11676-32979 GCA_002018475.1 Nicotiana obtusifolia
CCACCCACCCACCCCCCCACCCAAAACAAAACATACACGCACACATGAACCATCAATTATCTTCTAATGCTTTCAGACCAGGACTGAACTGGCATCAACATCAGCAGCATTTATATCAGGTTACAACTCATCTTTATTGTGGAAAAAAAAATGCACAAGAGTATTTATATGATGTATTTGGGATCCCAAATAAAGGGGAAAAAGTGCTGCTCGAGTAAAGACGGCAACGAGAAGCCTATTCTAAGCATTCAAGATCTTCAAAGAAACAACAAAAACAAGACTCCCGAGTATATAACACAAGTCTACATGTGAATGGGCTTGTCATAAGTGGCCATGGCTGCTTCTTTGAGTGCCTCACTCATTGTTGGATGTGCATGGCAAGTACGAGCAATGTCCTCACTCGATGCTCCATACTGCAATGCCAGGACAGCTTCGTGAATAAGCTCCCCTGCATTAGGTGACATAATATGGACGCCCAATATCTTGTCGCTCTCTTTCTCAGCAAGTATCTTGACAATTCCCTCAGCATCATCAATTGCCTTGGCTCTACTGTTTGCTAGGAAAGGAAATTTGCCAACACGATAATCAACTCCAAGTGACTTTACCTGTTCCTCAGTTTTTCCAACAGAAGCCACCTCAGGGTGAGTGTAAACGACACCAGGAACCATATCATAGTCTACATGACCCTCCTTGCCTGCAATGAACTCCACACAAGCAACACCATCTTCCTCTGCCTTGTGAGCCAACATTGGGCCAGGAATGACATCACCAATTGCATATATCCCGGGGACATTACTGGCAAAACGTTCATTGACCAAGATTCGACCAGCCTTGTCAGTTTCAACACCTATTTTGTCCAATCCAAGCCCTGAAGTGAATGGAACTCTTCCAGCAGAAACAAGGACTACATCAGCCTCAAGAATAGTTTGATCACCACCAGATGCAGGCTCAAGAGTCAACTTCACACCGTCACCTGCAGTGTCAACTGACACCACCTTAGTCTTAAGCATGAATTTCATCTTTTGCTTCTCAAGAGCACGCTGGAATTGCTTGCGAACTTCACCATCCATGGTTGGAACTATATCAGCTGCAAATTCAACAACAATCACCTCTGAGCCAAGACGGCCCCAGACAGATCCCATTTCAAGGCCTATGTAACCAGCACCTATAACAACTAGTTTTTTTGGAATTTCGGTCAAAGCTAACGCCCCAGTAGATGATACAATTCTCTTCTCATCAATGGTTATACCAGGTAGACTTTTGACATCAGAACCAGTTGCAATAATAATATTCTTGGCTTTAACAACGGTGTTATCGCCATCAATGGTGTCGACAGAAACTTCAGTAGGGGAGAGGAGTTTACCATAGCCCTTAACATAGTTTACTTTGTTCTTCTTGAATAGACCCTCAATACCTCGTGTTAAGTTAGACACAGCTTTATCTTTTTGTGCCATCATGGCAGGAAGATCAACCTCAACAGAAGAGAACTTCACACCATGATTGGCAAATGAATGCTGTGCTTCATGAAACATGTGGGAGGAATGAAGAAGTGCCTGTGCACGACAAGTGAGAACACTGTTAGAAAATTAGACGTAAACACGAAGTATCAGACTTCAAAAAACTGACCACAAAAGCTTCAAGAAGACTCATCGACAAGATAATTTGTCATAAACTTGGGCCGTGATGTCACATTAACAGTAGCAAGTACCAGCGCTTGAACTCCCATGATTATGGGTCATCAAAAGACATAGGGGAAAGACATTATTAAGTTCGGTCATAAGACAAATATCATATGCACCCTATGGGAACAAGTTAATAAATCTGTCACTAGGTTATAATATATATAATCACCAACCAAAATGTCCTCTCAGGAAAGTTACGTCACTGCATTTGCAAAAAGGACCCACCACAATTTCACATATAAGGGCATCAATGAAAACAATGTTGGGCACATATATACCCATCTGCTAAGTTGGAGGCACAATCATGAGAAACCACTTTTAAATTGCACCCATCAGTAGCCTTGGGAAAAGGTAGAAGAAGGGAGCAAATAAGGAAAAGCTATCTGAAAATAAAAAACTAAACTGGGATACTTTGCTTCTCATGTTATGGCCAACTCAAATAGAAATATCCCGAGAATGTGGAAGTTTGCAATAAAAGCAGGAGCCCATAATTTTCTGTAAGATACATGACATCACCAAGTTGGAAATCAAACTTCAATCTCCCTTTCAGTAGTTTCCCGTAACTCAATTCTCCTCAACTGAGTTTCTAAGAGGCTCTCAGTTTCTTCCATGGTCTTTCCAATGAATTGCCTGAATCTGCTTTCCATAGGCCTAAATCAAATTCTCTCTGGTGTTCCCATATCCTGCAGCTGTCTGAAATCACATATCATTCAGGGAACTAGTACTAGGTTCCTCCAAAATCAATTAGCTTGAACAGGACTTCCGGTTCTAGTAGCAGTTGCAAATCATATTTTGTACTAAAAAGGAAAAGTGTTCTAGATCATCAACAACAATGTCCTTATTGATTTGTAGATATGCCTAAGCAATATAATTAACATCTTCAAAAATAATTTATAGTTTTTATCACAAAAAAAAGGAAGAAATAATTTAATCACCACAAAATTGTCAGCACTTGCATAATGTTTGGTGCTTTTCCTTTAACAACGGTGTGGCAGTTTTACCGCACCTCGAACATTTCAGCGGTACCTCCTACCTTCCACCATCACAACTATGGGGTAACTCTGCCCACCAAGGCTTAGGCAGATAGGAAGAAATTACAGAACAATTTTTTGTGTTTGCTGGAATTTAAGCCTTTTCCCATGGTATTCACCCCCTTCATTGACTATTTGTCCATACCCTTGGGCATATTTGGTGTTTGCTTCTTTTAAATTTGTTTTGTTAGCATGAAGAGACAAAAGCATGTACAAGATTTTATACAAGCGAGTTCGGTCAGAGATTGAGGCAGGACCACCACAGAACCTACCAATAGAAGCGGCATTGGGCATGGCAAGCAGGTTTTTCCCACAGCTCTTTTTCTCTATGTTTACTATAGGTCCTATGCTTTCTTAGGAGTCGTATAGCAATTAGCCCTATTAGAGATTTTTGTGCTCATAAAAAATATAGAGATCTTCTAGTACTTTTTATTTTGATTTGTATCTTGTATATTATTGGCTTTAAACTAATTTAAATGAAGAAAAATGGTCACCAAGGGTTCATATAACCGACCCCAACTTGTTTGAGACAACACTGTAGTTGTTTTTGTTGTGTGGCCTAAAAGTACCATCACTCTGATTTCTGAGACTGCTTTTTCTTAAATTATAGTTGGGTAAAACAGCGTCATTTTACGTTTAGCAATTTCATTGCTCTTCCATTTCCTAGTTTGAGACAAAAAAAGATACTTTTGGTAGAGAAGTATCACATTATCTTGACCTAGATGAGATATACTCCAACAATTATTAATTAACTAAAATATATTACAATCTTTAAAAATTTATCAATTATTTATATCTGATAACCAGAACTAAACTAATAATTCTAAACAATTCTTTCAAAATAATGAATTCTATCAAAAAACTCTTTAAAACAATAAACAGAAGCAGCTTCCAGAAGTCTTATACAGTAACTATATCCTTGCAATAATTTTCAATCAGCAGCGGAGGCACACCAGTAACGCACATAGTACACATTTAATTCACTCAATCACCCAAGTTAATTACCCAACTGATGTTTGACAAACATTCTAAAGCCACAATAACGAGTGCATGAACTCAATATTGTAAAGCACGTAATTTGCTCAGCATTTATGAGTGCAATAAGCTCTGCCTAAGTGAGCTTCATAGAGTATAGCCACTGCCAAGTCGGCAAAAGAAAGCAGGTTGCAGTATGTTGAAGCCAGTAAAAATACTCTAATTATGATCAATCTTCTAAATCATATAACCAAATCCAACTTATTTGGATTCATATAGCTGGCATTATCTCGTTTAGGAGTGAGGTGTAGTTGCTATATAGAATCCAATGCAAAATTCTGTCAATTGGGGTAATTACCCCGTGCTAATTAAAGACGCATAAACACAAACTAAATTCGCACGCACCAGTGGTGGAATCAACAAACAATATGAACATTAATATTTTCAAAAAAACTGAACTTTATGAAAATGAAAAGAAAAAAAAGAAATGAAAATACAGAATCCAAATCTAGAAACTAAAGGATTATCAATCAACAATACCTCAATTCCAAATTAGTTGACATCCGATATTTAATCCTCTGTATGCGTTCCGCATGTTTTAAGAAAATTCATCTTAATTTGATTATTTGACTATTACTAAGCTCGATTAGAGATTAAATGTAGAAATTCCAAAACAAAAAGTCGAGAAAATACCTTAGAAGGAATACAACCAACATTAAGGCAAGTACCACCGAGGGTACCACGTTTCTCAATACAAGTAGTTTTCAGCCCGAGCTGAGCGGCCTTGATCGCCGCAACATAGCCGCCGGGACCACCGCCGATTACAACGACATCGTTTTCATCGGATCCTGAAGCAAAGCCTCTCGTAAGAGAAAATGAATACTTGGAAGTGCTGTAGAGAAATCGGGATGATAAAAATGTTGTCGCCTTCCGTCTAGCTAAGGTCGAAATCGCCATTTTCCGTTAGATTGAATAATGGAATCGTTGATTCCGATGAATTTTCCGTTAGGTTTCTGGTCAAAATTGGAGATTCACTGCGAGCTGTTGAGTTGAGGAAGACGAGTTTTTTGTCTTACTGCAAAGTTGATTCGCTTTTTAGATTGGGTGTGAATTTGCTGCGATGCAGTGTAGGGTAATACGGTGTAATTCTGTACGATTGACGTCACCCTGTCCGTATTACATGTGTACAATTATGTATATGTTTACCCTTAAATTCGAGTAACAATTAAATTTGTTTGTAGTACTAAGGATATGTGAATCAGTTCAATACAATGCTAAATATAATAATAAGTAATTGAAATATAATAAGCAAAGGAATGATAAAACCAATGTAATTGAATGAATTGTTGATAATGGAATAAAACACAATAAAAGATAATTGATTCCGATAAGAGACAGCTTAAATATTTAGTACTTTTTCCGTATATGTTGTGTGTTACAATGAAGATAAATACCCTTCTTATAGGTAAAGGAAGACCCCCACATATGGTAAAAACCTAATTACAAGATAGAATCCCCTCAATTATGGGGTGGAATATCCCTAAAATAAAGGTATAACGTTTATAACGGTTGAGATCTTGATTCCCGCCGAGATATCAGGAATCCACAATATATCCGGTTGAAACTGATCCTTTTGTCACGAAATATGCCTTCCACGAGCGAAGCCGATTACCTTACCTCGGTTGCTCCAGTTTCGTACCCGACTTGCTGACCCCGGACTGAAATAATTCGGTCTTGTGTTATGCCTGGGCCCGATTCTCTTTACGTGGTCGATTATATCCGACCCAATACAGTATATTTAACGTATAATCTTTGTATATGGCTAGAAAAAATAAACAATGAATATGACTGGTTATTTGTATAAAGATCCTGGAAGCAAGTTATGTCCACGGATTGAGAAGGCATGACTTATAATACATCAATTGATGACGGGCTAATATAAACGAAGACATTTAAAATTATCACGATTTTATATTTAGATACATTAAGTAGACCTTGTGTCGAGTAGTCCCAAAGTGCACCAATCAAATATATCTCGTCGATATACTGATAGCATAAGTTGTACCTGTATAATGCTCTTGTTCATTGTCGTCTACTGATGCCCTAAGAGTATTTTCAACGCATAAATATATTTTCATTTAACACATCATCTCTTATTTATTCTATTTTCACTTTAAAACCCTACTAATTGTGATTCATTTCCAAACTATTAACCACATTAGCGAAATATGTTCGATACTTTAGGTTTGTTACGGGTATTCAATCAGAACAAAGCCTACTTGAAATGACTTAATAGAATGTTTCCATATATATTCAGCCTAAATAATACATAAATTTTATGTTTGGTTTAAAATCAATATACAACTTATAATTAGAATATATATATATATATATATTTACTTCTTTAACAAAGTAAAATTTGCTTATCATTGTAAAAGTTAGCTTTATCATTTTCATGTGCTAATTTATTGCTCAAATAAAAAAATAATGTAGAATTTTAATCTCCATTTGTATTCTTATTTCACTTTTTTTTTTTTGGCGTATAAAATATAGATCTCCGATGATCGAGCACGGAACCCAACACCACCTACCCGAACCAAGGTACTCAACCTTTGGAAAAAACACCACCTACCCGAGCCAAGGTACTCAAACTGGAGTACTTCTACCACAACGAGACAGGCATCATCGAATCGAAGGCCGAATAGAAAGCTATATTTCCTCCATAACTTATGATGGGTATCACTTGCGAGGAAAAGCAAAACAGAATCCAAATGTTATTGCTAGTGTTGAATTTTATATGAAAGATTGTATTTGTATTTCCTTTACCTAACAAACCAAATAGCCAGACTCAAAAGAGGTACATTTAAATATGAAGGAACATTTTTTTCGTGAAAAGATCTTACTTGAAAAAATATTTTCGTAAAAGTAATTTTCGTGAAAAGTATTTACATGTTCAAAAAGATTTTCTAGTTCGTTTCTCATTGTTTGAACTTTGATAAGATATAAAAATATTTGACACGTAATAATTGCACAAGATCCTTTTTTTTCAAGTCGAGTCATTAATTTTCTTTAAAATCAAACCCTACGACTCATTAATTTTCTTTAAAATCAAACCGCAATAACAGGTCACACGACAGGTGCACGATCTACTTTGCACGCTCCATCCTTTAGCGCTTCGCCTATCGGCTTGGCAGGCAAGCTACCTTGATCCGAAGAGGGATACAGAAAGCTTTTAAGTACAATATATACAAACATTGAAAATACCTTTTTTGGCTTGTTTATATTCGATCATTTACCTTTAAGGCTATAAGAAAAGAAGAGAGAAGAAAAATTTAAAAAGTTGTAACAATTGAATTTAGCAGTTCCCCCACGACTTGTGTTTAAAAATATTTTGGAATTTTAATAAAAAGCTAAAATTAACTAGAAATAACAATAAAATGATTACCATTAACAATAAATAACAATATTAAAGAAGAAAAATTAAATTTGTTTTCTGAGTTAACATACAACGACTAAAGAATACCAAAGTAAGCATTTTGCTTTTCTTTTCCTCTTAATGATGAGGCATGATATAAAAACATCAAATTCGTTGGAAAAAGGAAGCCAAAAGGAAGAAACTTAAACTGTATTTGAAGCAATACCAGCCAACACCACCCCAATCCCAAAAACAACCTAAAATTTGGTATCTTAACCTCGTTCTCCCCGAAAAAATAGAACATTCATAAGGAAACTCATTTTCCAATCAACTTTTGTAGGACCGAGTAAAATACTAGTATACTGCAGGGAACCAAGTGGCTTACCGGGGTAATGCATACTCACTTGGGAACATTTTTTCCAGACCGACTGGCCTCATCACGCTGGAAAGCTCTAGGATCAAGCGGAATTGTTCCAATTGTTAGGAAACCAGAAGACTCGGCCTGTCCATTAACTTTAACAGGCATAGATCCCACAGTAACAACATCAACTGACTGGGTGCTTGCCATTGTGTTACCAGTACTATGTACATCCAGGGGCTGAGATTTCGACTTTTTAGGGTTAATAGCTAGTGAACCAATCTTCAGGGCACTCTCAATGTGTGGACCACCTTCAGCCTCCAGTTTGTCACTGTCACTTGGATTCTCTTTGTTGGCTTTAGCATTTGCGGAATCCAGCACTGCAGGAACGGTCATTTTGTCACCATCATTTGCATTATCTTTGTTGGCTTTAGCATTTGCAGAATCCAGCACTGCAGAAACAGCTACTTGGTGTTCACTAAGCTTCGAAATATTCTCACCTTCATCGGAAGGTAAACCAAAAACGGAATTTAGCTTGCGTGGAGGATCTAATACAGGCACAAGAAATGGACTCTCATAGCTCCTGATTAGCAGCTTGGCTTTCTCTTCTTGCAAGAGTTTCTGTCTATTTTCGTAATACATGAAGTCATCTAGTAATGATGTCCTTGACGCATAATCCTTGAATACTTTCAACATCTCAATGCCTTTCTTGTAGCGTATCTGCACATCGACAAAGGATGTCAGATTTTTTTCAATTCCTTTTGCTGCAGCATATCATATTCACACAAAAACAGGATTTTCTAAAACGTAGAAGCCAATCTCAGTAAAAAGAAATGTGAGACAAAGGCCCCATGCCAGATCTAAACAACATCATATACTATCAGATACTAAAGAATGAGAATTCTCGATTTCATTGGCCAAGAGAAAACAAGTAGATAGAAAAGAATCTCCAGTATGTTCTGATATCAATTAGTGCAGGAGGCAGTATCATTATCTGCCTTCTGGAGAAACCCTATGAAGGGCAACCAAGAGACAGAAAACACGAGGCAAAGAAGAGCACAACAAGTATTTCATGCTGGTAAGACAGTCTATCAAACCACTATCATGATCCATAAAATTTAAAGGATAAGTTAACAGTATATATGCAGTTTCTTCTGACATATATATAATGGAAAAGAGAGACAAGGATCAAGTTCGTTTAGTAGCAAGTTCTATGGCATTGCCAACCAGCTCGAACAAAAAATTATTTCAGGCTGACACACTGATGGAAAAATGAGTAGCAAACAAAATATATGTTGCAGCATCCAGAAATAAACAACAAACCTCTTGTGTGTCTCTGCTGTTAGTTACTGGTTTGTTCTCATTGTTCTCTAATATAATATGCTTAAAGTTAGGGTTTGGGACATCCTTTATAAAGTGCCACTTGACAGGGAAGCTACCACTCCACTTATCTTGCTGCCAGAAATCCATGTCCTTATAGAAGTCTACAGGACCAGTCATTTCAGCAACACCACAAAACTGGCCGCTTGCATTAACCTTCATGTTCAAGATTCAAAAACAATATTAAATTAGTTGAGCTTATGTGAACAATGAAAACATTCATGCATCAAGCAGACAATTACCAATGGAAATAGAGTATTTGGCTATAACAATTGCTGCTTAACTGCTGATTAGACCTAGTGGTAGAAATCAACTAACCGAGAAAAATAGGAATATTGGGCAGCCTCTTGGATCTCCAGCAGCAATTCTCTGAGCGTCTTCATAAGCACCATACAGCTTTTTGTTACCATTAGGGGTGGATGACCAAACATTGTACTTTATACTCTTGTGCACATCATCCTCACTATATGATTTGATTACAAAAAATTTCGCGTTCACAAAATCCATCAGAAAATCACCTCTATTATACTCATCAGCATGAATAACAATATTCCCCTGCGCATCAACATTTCCTGCTCTTGTGGTGTAGGCCCTCACAACCAATTGCTTTTTCGTTTTTTCATTTCTAGGTCCTCGATTCTGTTCGGTCAATGTATCAGGACTAACTTTCCCACCATTTGGGGCTATTCCATTTAGAAACTTTGGCCTGGTTTTATCTGTATTAGCTCGCTCATGAGCACATGATCTGATATTAGACAAGTCATTTTCAGAGGGAACAGGAGCTCTCAGTTGGCCATGATTTGACAAAGCCTTCCCATGGATAATGCTTCCCATAGCTTGAGCAACTTTACCCTATCAAAAGTTTCACATAAAACTCAGAAAGTGATGCATGAGCCATACTCCCATGAATAGGAGAAAGAAAAGGTAAATGCCAGAATATCTACGATAAAGAGAAGTGCACAATATAAATTAGAAGAAAAAATTAACCCACATAAAAGTAGTCCAACCCTATTGGACACCTTACAAACTCAAAGAAAGTTCCTTACCGGGTGCACCTGAGAGGATGGACTGGCAAAACCATATGATGCAGGCTGTTTACTAGATCCAGCATTAAGCTTTGCACTTTCAGACCCCCTGTTTGATGCATTTTTATGACCTGAAGCTGTCCCTAATGGAATTGGGGTAAAGATTGGAGATGTTGGAGATAAATTACGTTTAAGACGAAGACCATCAGCTCTGTTAGTAGTAGATATAACACTATCCGTTATTGGCTCTGCAGCATTCGCAATAATACCAGATGTAGATGGAACCACCACAGGAAAACCAGGGTTTTCATAAGAGGGTATTGTGTAGTAATGTTGTGGCCCTGCACATGGAGCATCAACTCCTACAACAGCACCAGGAATGTAAGGGTTGTATGGGTTATATGGAGACTGTGCACATCCATAGTTAGGTGTATAATATACATAGGGGAAACTTTCAGTTTGAGCATCCTGAAACAAAGCAAACAAAGACGAGTTACAAAATATATTCAACACAGACACTGCACTGCAATAAAATGAGCTAATTCTTGATGTACTTTGGTAAACTAGGTCCAAGGATGATGAACGAACCATATACTGAATATCTTGACCATCCAGACCAAAAAATCTTTGGTGGCCATCCCAATCACCGGAAGATTCTAATCCTGACCAAATAAAACATTAATATAAGTTGATCCAAACCATTGTCATCTCAAGTTGATTTTCAGTATCATACCTGTACAGAGATAACCATAACTAGTGGCAGATGGATAATATAATCCCTGATCAACAACAAATTCAGGGGCTCCTTCATTATACATAGCTTCAAAGTTTTGAAGCAGCGGACTGGTGATCTGAAGGTTTGCCTCAGTACCCTGAATCTGGTAACGCAGAAAAAATACCTTTATCATTTGAACCATCAACCATCACATTCTAAAATAAAGTGCTGCTGAAAGTCACTGGACATTTTTGTTTGTGATGGAAAAAATTGTATTAAAAAATCGAGCTACTAATCAATAATCGTTACTACTTACCATATAAGCATCCGCATGTCCCTGCTGAGGAAAAGTATATATTACCATATCAGGACTGCCACCCTTCATAGAAAGGAAGTAAACCAAAAAATGTAATAAATGTGTGTCACTCTAGCAGGCAATTTTGACCCAAAAAGGCAGCAAATTAGAAGAAGACAGCCTCTGCCATTAAAACTGTAGAAAATTGAGTAGAAACAGAAAAGACAGCAGCAAATATTGAAATTTTTTCAAATGGAAAAGAAAATGCAGTAATTCCTCAGAAGTACTAGAAGACAAACAAAAACCTAGTAAGCAACCCACAAAGGCAATAGTGAAGGAAACCTAAAAGGCACTACCATCCATCAACTTCATCAGCAAAATGCGATACTACAAGTTTGACCAAACTCTTACTCCAACACTCTAATGCATCCAACTCAGTAATCCCAACACCCATATGTGCTCATAATTCGCCACATCAATCTCCAGATTGACCACAACTCAGTTCATGTAAAGAAAACAACACACTTGAAAAACAAACAAAACTAACCACAAATATGCTCCAAGCAATAAATCAGAAACATCCTCTTATGCCATGTACAACCAACTACATCTCAATCTGAAACTACCTAACGCCAGCTACACAAATTCTTGTCCTAGTTAGACTGTTTTTAATCAGGCTGGCCATCCTACCGCAATCTTACTCCTATTTTTGGGCTTGGGACCAAACCAACTATATTCGTGAAGCTCATCTAACCACATTGAATTTTCACTTAAGCACTAGAAGTAAAATTATCAAGCTCAAAATCAGAGCTGAAATGGCATGATTGAGTAGCAAATTAGGAATCCCATAAAGCAACACACTCAAACCTTAGCACATAAAATATGTTTAACCCAATAAAACAAAACGAATATCAGATGGAAAAAAAAACATATCCCATTTAAAATATTACGACCACACCTCAATCCCAAAACTAGTCGAAGTGAATTATATTCCGCCTATTAAACACAACAAAAAACAAAGAGCATATTCTGTCAAAAATACTACTATGCCCCACTGCCAAACTAGTTGGGGTCTATGACATTCCGTCTATTAAAAAAGTCTTTAAACGTTATATGCTCCACAGTGTAGGCACCAAATACTGAAGCACAACAAAGTACTAAGAACACTAAATTAATAGAAATTTGCTTACCTGAAATGAAACAATACCGATACTACAATCCACCGATTAAAAAATAATCTAAGCTATATTATAAAAAAACAGCATATGAACCAAATACTGAAGCACAATAAAGTCCTAAAGATACTAAAGTAGTAGAAATTTGCTTAACTGAAAAGAAACAATACCGATACTACATTTGGTCTATCATAAAAATCCAAGCTTTATTTACTCCACAGTATAGGCACCAAATACTGAAGCACAACAAAGTCCTAGAAACACTAAATTAATAGAAATTTGCTTAATTGAAAAGAAAGAACACCGATACTACATTCCGTCTATTACAAAACTTAACTCTATATACTCCACAGTATAGGCACTAAATACTGAAGCACAACAAAGTCCGAAAAACACTAAATTAACAGAAATTTGCTTAATTGAAAAGAAACAACACCCATACTACAATCCGTCTATTAAAAAACTAACTTTATATACTCAACAGTATAGGCACTAAATACTGAAGCACAATAAAGTTCTATAAATACTAGATTAATAGAAATTTGCTTAAGTGAATTGAAACAATACAGATACTACATTCCGTCTATTAAAAGAATCCAAATTTTATATTAAAAACAGCATCGGCACCAAATACTGAAGCACAATAAAGTCCTAAAACCACGAAATTAAAAGAAATTTGATTAATTGAAAAGAAACAATACCGAAAAAAGTCTAAACTTTGTACAAAGAAAAGCATAGGCAACAAATACTGAAGCACATTAAAGTCCTAAAACCACGAAATTAAAAGAAATTTGATTAATTGAAAAGCAACAATACCGACAATATTTAAACTTTATATAAAAACAGCATAAGCACCAAATACTGAAGCACAATAAAGTCCTGAAACTACTAAGTTAAATAAAAAATTGCTGAATGGAGAAGAAATAATACCGATAGCAGAGCAGATTCAGCACATGGTTGACTTGCAGAACTGAAGCAGAATCAAATTGAGGAACTTTTGGAGAAAAAAAGGGAATGCCTTTACCATTATGTAATCTCTAATCTAAACTTGTCGAATAATACATGGCTTAGGAGAAAAAATCCTAACCCTAGATTGAAAAATTTATTGGCGGACTTTTGGAGAATGAAAATATTGAAATACGCGAATTTCAGAGATAAAGGGCGGAGGGGTGGGTGAGCGGGTGGCAGAGGCAGCGGTGCACGAATGTTTGGATGAGGCCTTCCACATAGCGATTTAGTTTTTATATAAGTTGCGGAGGAAAAGAAAATGGAAACAAACGGCACCGTTTTAGTTCTATAGAACCATCTAGTGCCTTATGAATTTATTTATTTAAAAAGGAATAAAAAGAAAATACAATAAATAAATAAATAAATAAATAAATAAGGAATCACCTAATGGGCTAATGGCACATACTCGAGATGGGGAACATGTTTCAACCAATTTTTATTCAGATTCTAAATTTATGATTTATGGGCAAACCCCACATTTCATTATTTTAATGTTTTCTATATTTGGAATACTTTTGCTTTTAGTAATATTTTTTATTTCGAATACTTTTTCTTTCAAAAATAATCCTAAAGATTCTAATTCATATTCACGCGTTTCATTAATGGATAGCCTAAGCATATGTCGCTTTGCAAGTTCTATAATGTTATCTCTAATTTATATTCACACAAATATTCCAAAATTTATTTATTTGTTTTGCTTGTTGCTTGCAGGCTCGAAAATCTCTCTTTCGCCTTTCCTCTCTGTCTCAATTCTGATTGATGAGCTTTTTCCTCCGCGCAAGCTACGGTCTACCGACCCCCTTGTTGTGTTGTATTTTGTGATGCGTAGCCTTTCCCGCAGGAGCATCCACAATAGATCCAGTGCGCTTGACAATATCTCCTTAGTTAATAGCAGTATCACTACCAAAGATAACAATCAAAAGTGCTTATTTGGTTGGGAAGAATAGGACTTCCGACTCCAAGCCTAGCTATTGATGTAGCCTCTTGTCGATTCTACTAGTCTTCTCGCTACCTACTAGAAAAATCCCATCAAGATAGATTGAAGCGACGACCTATACTTCAACTAAAGGCACAAGGGCGTGGCGAGCACAGAACAGAAGAAATGCACATGGGTCTCGTCGACATTGTAAGTAGTGGTGGCAAAATAAATAAAAGTAGTTATCCACCTATATTATCCATTAAGAAATGGGTTGGATAATGGATTTTGTAAAAACGGGTCAAATATTAGAGCCGTCAATATGGGCTTGGCCCGTTGGGCCGTCAGCCTAACCCGTGATTTAACAAGGTTGAGCTAAGATTTTTGGAGCCCGTTTAAAAGCGAGGCTTTTAAGCGGGGCATTTGCAGTCGTACCTTATATTTGTGCCACCTTTTAACATGTACCCTATTTTTAAAAATTATTGATTTGGTAGCCAGCTTACAAAAAAACCGTCGTAAAAAGATAATTATACCCCTGACAAAAGATATAAAAGATGCATCCCGCATTAATCGCGTTACCGTTCTCCTCCATCACTCCGTCCCTCCTCATATCTCCTCTCCTCTCAGCAGCTTTATCAAAAAAACAGAAAGTGTTGAACCAGATTTAAATTCCGAATTCAAAATTACATTGTAAATATTACAATTCATTTTCAGAAGTCGAATTAGTTTTTTGAAACTGATTGATCTGCAAATATTTTCGTAATTCATTATGTTGTTTAAGTTTTAAACTTAAAAAATAAAATCGGAATTCAATTAACGCCTATAGATATTTTCACTAATGCTCATTTAATCACACTTGCATGAAGTTGTTTGATGGATGAAACATGAAATTTTCACTTATAGATCTTCAAAAAACTTCGCATAGGGATATAGAATAAAGTTGTTTCACGTTGAATTATGAAGTTTCAATCAGATACAAGCTAAAAATTTAATGCTAATGTAGCGTGAAGTTGTTTAGTAATGAGTTTTCCTTAAAAACTTCAGACTAAATATGCTGAAGTTATTTAGTTTATTCATTAAACGTCAGCCTGAACATGCTGAAGTTTTCTCCAACAGTACATAATTTCCTATTGAGTTTTGTTTAACTTCAAACTTATCAATGCTAGAGTCTTTTTGTTCTTTTTCTAACACTTCACACTAAACATGTTGAAGCTAAAAATCATGCTAACATAGCTTGAAGTTTCACATTGAAGCTAAAACTAAATACCAATGGATGCTGAAGTTATTTAGTTCATTTGCTAAAACATGTTGAAGTTTTGTCCTACAGTCAACAGATTTGTTATGAGTTTTATACGAAACTTCAGCCTAAACAAGCAGAAATTTTTAGTTCATTTGCTAATACTTCAGCATAAATATGCTAAATTTTCACAAAAAATGATTAAGTTTATAATAAAAGACAAAAAATATTTAATACAATCCAAGACAACTTCAGACTAATTAACACGAATAGAATAAAAATTTAAAAGATAGACATCACATAATTCACAAAAATTAATGTATTTTCACAAATCCAATTTTGTTTTGACTTACATCATTGAAAAAATAACAAAAAATAATTCTTTTTCATTTACAAATTTATTCACTATCGAAAAAATTCACATAGAGTGTCTTCATGTTCTCCATAGTCATGCCCTAGTTGCTCTTCTGGAGTTTCGTAACCGCTATCTTCTTTCCACTTTCCATGAGCCCAAAAATTTGCAACCAATTCCCTCCTGAATGTCAACACATCACTTTGCTTGAATTTGAAGACATTATCTTGCTTCAACCGCATCTCAAGGAACTTAAGAGCAAATATACCATAATCAACACTATAAAAAGAACATGAAAAAAATTTGAAAATTAGTTAACACAATCACAAAAAAGAAAAAACGATAAAGATAAGATGCATGGTAAACATATGCCATACACGTACTTGTTCTCCTGTAGGGGTTTCTTCATCCACTTAATCGCAAAACTTTCCACGGAATTTTCTTGATAACTTTTATTGTGTGTGGCAAAGTTCAAGAATTTGAGCAAGTGTGGGGTCAACCGGGCATAATTTTGGACATGTTCAACGGTACACTCATATGGTGAATTTCTCAAGGAATCATACATATATATAGTTTTGCTTTCAAAGTGCAGAATTCCAAGAAACTAGTGCATAGATAATTGGCCACCACTTGGCTTAAGTCGAAATGGAAAGAATACTTTTTCAGCAGAGGCCCATGAGATACCACATGAAAGGTCAATGTCACTTACGTAGTTGCCCATTTTTTAACAGTTGATTCTTCAATAAACCAGGTAACTCGGTAAGTTTCTCAATCTCCATTTCTTCTTCTTCATAATCCATAGGATCCTATTTTTTTAAAACCCGCTTTCTCTTTGATTTGCGCTTTTTCTCTTCCATTTTTTTTTCTCCTCCATTATCTTTTCCTTCCTTATTCTAATTTTCTCCTTATATTCATCTAAAAGATGATCACTAGCCAACTTAGTCATATACTTATCAAAAAGTAAATTTGTTACTGCACATTTTGATTTTGGATAACGTGGAAGGTGATAGCAATATTTTTTGGGCAAGGAATAAACACCCATTTCAATATGCTGCAAATGAACAACAACAAAAGAAAATATGTGAACTTAACCACAATATAATTCATAGTAAAAAAATAAACTTAAGCTAATGAACTAAAAATTTGCAGCATGCATAAGTATGAAGTTTAGAATAAAGTCATTACGAAACTACAAACTACATGACAAAAAACTTAAGCATGTTCAGTGTAAAGTGTTAGGAAAATAAGTGTTAGGAAAATAAACTAAAAAACTTCAGCATGTTTGATTTAAAGTTCAGAAAAAACTCATTACAAAACTAAAGACTGCATGACAAAATCTTCAAGAAAAACTCATTGCTAAACTACATAATGCAGGACAAAAACTTCAATATCTTTTAGTATAAACTTTTAGCAAATGAACTAAAAAACTTAACCATGCATAAGTCTGAAGTTTACCAAATTACACTACAAAAACTTTAAAAACAAATATAAGGCTGAAGTTTTAGGAAATATAGTTCAAAACCAATTCATAAAATAAACTTAATAACTTACTTCATCTGCAATATGAGAGGTAGGGTCCACAAGCTTAATAAAGAACGACTTTGGAATATCGATTCCAGCTAATCTAAATGGCTTGGAATTATATGCCCTGGCATCCGTCTTCAACCAATATGTAAATCTCTGGATCAATCCACTGTCTTCATTGACATAATGGAAGGGACGCTTCGTGTATTCTTTCCTGCTTCCCAATCTTTCCCCCTTGCCTTTTGTTTAGGAATGACGTAAGTAGGTTTTAACCAAATACTCTTCGTACGAATCATTTTCCCTACTTTAGTTGGTTTTCTTTTTGCTTGATGTTCCTGCTGCTTAGTCACAACTAACTGTTGAGGTTCAGTAACAGGGGAAAAATCCACAGCCATAGGGTAGATACTTAACCAACTCCCTGTTGTTCATGATGTTCTTATCTCTCTTCACCAACAAAAACAACAGCAGAATTACCTTATGAACCAGTCTCTTGTGTAATACCCAGCGAAAATGAATATAAATTGAAGTTAGGGATATTACTGGTGTCACCCAAAATATTAGGAGAACTGGACACCTTTATTCTCTTAGGTTTTGGAAGAAGTTGTGATGTATCATATGAGATCTACAAAAAACAAGGAAAATATATACATAAAATACAGCTGATATAAACATACATTAGGCAAAAAAAAACCTTGTAATCGAATTGCAATAAATAACTACCTGGTCTAAGTGTTGCGACATAGATGGTATGTGCATACTAACGGATCCACTTGCATTACCATCAGATATGCCTATATCTTCAAGCAAAAAAAAAAAAAAATAGTAAGTAATACTGACAAAATTTTGAAAATATAACAAATACGCTTCACACCTATCTGTGAGCCAACAGGTGTGAATGGATGTATTTCTCTTTTTTCATATAGCCGAATGAGCTCACCAATTTCTTTTTCGGCTGCGTTGACTCTGTATGAATAATCATCAAAAAGCATAGAAAAGAAAAGAAAGTATGTAAAGTTTCAAACCGAAAATAAATACTTAGATCAAATGTAATAAATTCGTGATGTATAGAATACCTTGATGTTTTCCTTCCACTATGCTATGGCCAGATTGCATACCTTTGTCGATCTCAGCAACTCCAACTTCATTCAGTGGTGTGGCATCATCGGGAAGCATTGGAGTATTATGGGGAAGGATTTTCTCGACTCTATCTTCATGCAATGCAGCATCGTCAGAAAGTTTTTAGTTGTATCAATTGAAGCACAACTATTTTTAACTTCCACTGCATATTCATAGAGATTGGGGAGGGGAACAATAACCTAAAAAAATTACATATATATATATATATAAGTTCTTGGCAAATAGTTAATGCTTTCGCAAATGCATTGCCTTTTCCAATAGGAGTATCCACATCACTCGGTGTTGTGTTCTTCAGTACCAACATGTTCATGATCTACATCCGCAAACACATTGCCTTTAGCAATATGACTACCCAAAGCACAAGTCGGTACATGTTCTTCAGTACCGACAACTTCATCATCAGCACTTCTTGCTTCCTACATTCTTGGTTGATAACTGTTCATCATATCTAGCAACTTTACTCAGTCTATCAACACTAGAACATTCCGCTTCAACTTGTTGTTTAACACATTGAACTTCCTTAAATACTTGAACGTCGCCTTCAAGAGTTGCTTCCCCACCTCTTACATATTCATCTTTGACTCTTTGCAGTGCATCATGAGCAACATTAATATCCGATTGAGGTTCGAAGGAGTCGTTTATCCTTTCATATTGTCGATAGTTCATTAATTTAAAAGCTGCATCGCCATCATCTATTCCTTTTGATTTGTCGACAATCTTAAACAACTTTCAAACTTCTCGTCAAAATATTCCTATTAAAAAATTACTAACAATAATTAATCTGAATAAATGAATTACATTAGCAGGAAAAGAAGACTTATTTCTAAATAAGCTTACCTTGACTTTTTTCACAACCTCATCTACAATAGCAGATCGCTCATCCCGTCGAAACTTTTGAACAACTTCTTTCATGATCATGCGCCTTTCTTCTTTTGCATGGCTTTTAACCTCCCTCGCAAACCTCTAGTATAGAAATAGAAACATCACAATAATTTCAGATAATAGAAACACAAAATAAATCTTCAACTCTAAAAATGCTGAAGTTCAACAAATACATAACAAAACTTCAGCTCTAAGAATGCTGAAGTTCAACAAATACAGAACAAAACTTAAGAATGGTGAAGTTCAGCAAATACAGAATAAAACTGCAGCTCTAAGAATGCTGAAGTTCGGCAAATGCAGAACAAAACTTCAACTATAAGAATACTGAAGTTTAGCAAATACAGAATAAAACTTCAGCCAAAATATGCTGTAGTTTTACAAATATAGAACACAACTTCAAAACTCTAAGAATGCTGAAGTTCACAAAAAACAAAATAAAAAACTGCAGCTAAAACATACTTTACTGTACAAAACACAGAACAATACTTCAGCTCCTATAATGCTGAAGTTCATCACAAATATAACAAAAACTGCAGAAAAAATATAATGTAGTTTTATAGAACACGGAACAAAAACTTCAGCTCAAAAAATAATGCTAAAGTTCAACAAAATATAGGACAAAAACATCACATAAAATATCCTATAATTAAGCAAAAAATAGTATGAAAAATTTCATAATTAAAAAAAAACTAAACTTACATGACATATTGTGTTGACTAATTCATTGTTAAACGCTGTTGTAAAACGGTTAGAACGACTCTGGGTACGGCGGATTCTCCAATTACAGGAGTTCGACCAATTTCTTTTGATCGACTCTGACTACGCGGTGATTCACTAGTTGAAAGAACCAGATTCAGCACCTTTGAACGAATGCGACTACTTGGTAATTGTCCAATTAAAAGCATTAAATTTAATTCATCTTCGGTATGAATTATATATAATATCCTAAATGTCCGCTATTTCTGTTTAATACAAAAAAGTATATTATAAAAAAAAAAAAAAAACTGATACATCAACATATTAACAAAACTACAGAAAAAAAGAAAAAGAAAAATGAAGAACATTAACTTACACCATAATTACTAAAATAATCTTTATGAAGTTCTTTAAATTTAGGCTCCCCAAAAGATATATAACGTAACATCATGGGAACCTGAGGGGCATCAAGTAAGTCGTCATCTTTTAAATACTTCTCCTGAATATCGGGGAAGCGCTCATAGAACCAAATACATAATGGATATGGAAATCGATCTACAGTATATTAAATTGGATTATTTTTGTCCTGTTTGTCTAAAGCATGTTTCATTGAGGTAATAAGCTTCTCATAACACGTATTACCCCAAGGATAATCAGGACAAGCTTGATCGTCTTCAATAATAGCCGCATACTCCTCCAACATAGTTGATTCATTCTTTCTTCCAAACAAAATAGACTCCACAATAAGAATTCTCATAAGCTTCACAACATCTTCATCACTCTCGCATGCGTGTTTGAAATTAACATCACCCTTTTTAATTTTATTCCGTATCATATAATCTCGAATGTTCTTCAAGGTCACACCCTTAAACTTCCCAAAATAGCGCTTCAGAATCTTTTTCTCTCATTTAATTGATTTTTTAACATTATGTGTTATGATCCTCAAACCGCACATAATGTGAAAGTTTTCAAGATTGAAAGACACATCATGACCAAAAATCTTGAAACTAATGGAATCTCGATCATTAGTGAATACACGAGAAAGAATCAAAGAATGAACCAATTTCATGCTACAATTGAAATTCTCAATAGTCATAATATACTGAAATATACCATTATTCAGCTTCTCCTGTTGTACATGAGTCAAGAAAGTTACAATTAAATCCTACAAATCATGGTTCCCCTTCCAGTAAGTACGACAATTAAACAAATCTCGAAACTCATAATATCTCTTCCCTGGTTTTGTATGTACAGAAACAGTGACTGAAGGAGCTTTACATATTATAGGTGCTTTGGATTTCCCAGATGCCATCTGTTCAAAAAAATTACAGCTGGGAAAAATAACTTCAGAACATTTTCAAAAAAATCACTAAAACTTCAGCACAATTTGGCTTAAGTTATATTTTAAAAGCCCTCTAACTTCAAAGAAATACAGAACAAAACTTCAGCTCTAATAATTGTTAGAATATATGCACAACACTAAGGGGGGGGGGGGGGGAA
>MCJB01050312.1:33038-67933 GCA_002018475.1 Nicotiana obtusifolia
GGGGGGGGGGGGGTGAATAGCATTTTAAGGAACTTTACCAAAATTTTGCAATATAAATATATAATTGAAAGTGTAAGTGCGAAAATAAGATAGCGAGAAATAAATTGCGGAATGTAAATAGAAAGCGTACACAACGATGTATAGTGGTTTACTACAACTTGTAGCTAGTCCACTCCTCAAGAATCACATTTGAGTATTTCACTATCTCCGTTAAGCTTGCGGGTGCTTAACAAACCGTTACAACACAAAAACTTGAATCACACAAGCTTTGCAAATAACAATCACGAACAGTTGAATCACACAAGCTTCGTGAACCAACAAGAAAGACTCTCTTCCTTAATACAACAAGGGACAACTTCCCTTCAGTGTATGACAACACAAATTGATCACTCAAATAGAACTCTCACAAGAGTAGATGAAGTGAATAAAGTATAGCACAAGAATACAACTTTGATCTTCAAGAAAATGGCTCAAAATAGCTTAATTGAGAATGAAAACTTGAAGCAATTAATCTTATGATATTGGATGAAGTGTTCTTATAAATGAGGTTTATGAGGCTATATTTATAGCCCCAAAACCCCATATATCCGTTGGGGGTCTTGCCAAGCTTCTCCCAAGCTTAGGCAAGGTTTTTGGGCATTCAAATATTCTGCCTGTTTGCCAAAACATCGATGTCTGTTTAACAAAACTAGCCGTTAGGCTCTAACGGGAAGGCAGACATCGATGTCTGCTTTATAGTAGACATCGATGTCTACACCTTGCTGGAAATTTTCCAGCTTTGAATTTTATTTAACCAAATTGTTATTTTGTAAAATCAATTGTTTTGAAAAATAAGTTAATGAGTGTTTGAAATCGTTTAAAAACTTTGAGCCAAGTTATTAAAGACGATAAATAATTCAAACACATTTAAACTCAAAATACAATTAAGACCGAATGACGACATCTTCAGTCTTCAATCTTTTTGCTTCATCAACTTATTCCATGCATCGACTTCTAGTTTCTTGAAAGCTTGACTTGTAGTTATACCAAAGTCCATAGCAATCTCAGTAGTTTGTCCATGATGGTTTGTCGATTATCAAAACATACAACAAGACAAAAAGTCATTAGATAAGGTTTCATAAACAAAAATGCATTTTTCAATAATTTTTCCCTTTTTGATAATGACAAACAAGAACCGGGATATGCCTTCTTATATAGCAAAAAGATTTTGATATTGATACCATTTGTTATATAATATATTAATTGTTAAAGAAACAAGATTAATACTTGTAGAGAGATACCAATTGTTAAAAACCAAGTTTAATTAAAAATTAGTACTTGTAGAGATATTTTCCCTTCTTTTAACAAATAGACATATCTTCTCCTTTTAACAATATTTGAAGACAATATTTAATATTCAATATTCCCCCTCAATTTTTTCTTCCCCCTTAATATATGCATATCAAATTTATCTACATATCTTCCCCCATTTGGCATTAGCAAAAAGACATATAAGAAAAATCAATTTCATTAAGAAATATTAAAAATTACAATGCATAAATAATTAAAGGATTAACAAGAAGCATAAAAAAATTGAAATTTAATCGGAATCGTCGTCTTCCTCGTGATGACGCATATATGCTCGAAAATCGGCGTCGAGTGTATCAACTTTTTCTGTGAGTTTATCGAGTTTGTCGTTGATTGACTCAAGTGTCACAGAAGAAGAGGAGGCCGAATCTTGAGCAATTTGTTGACGAGATTCTGAGCTTCTTCGGAATGATGTATCCGTCACCGATAAAATTTTTGTTGCTTTGGTTATTGGACCTATGTTCACCGTTACCCCTTAATATTTGAGGATTTCCATCACCAGAAAGGCATAAGGGAGTACTTCCCTCTCACGAATTGCATCGAACATGTGTATCATGATAAATTTTGGCCAATTTATTCCCGCGTTATGCAATATTGCATGCATTATTTTTACATCTTCTGCCGAGAGAATGGTGTGGGAGAATTTTTTCGGTTTCAAAATGCGAGTGATAATATAGAAGAGTAACTTGTGCTCTTCATTCATGTTCGTGATGGTTGGACGACGATTGGACCGGTGAAACTGTCTGACACCCATAGAGGCCAAGAATGATGTCTCGTCAAAGGCAGCGCCTTGAACTCCGGTGTATTGGATTATATCTTCTCCATTTGTGAGGAGTCCTGTGATTTCTGAGAATATTTCATAGGAGACAAATATTTCCGTACCATTTACGAAAGTGAAGAGATTTTCGTCAATTTGACGAAGATTTGAGTAAAAAGCACGAATCAAATCTTCGTGAATAAACTCCTGATTGCTTATAATGCCTAAGAGATGTGTTGATCTTAGGGCATTATAAAGAGTGTGAAATCCTTTAGTATCGTAATAAACTTGCCTCACAAATCTTGGAGGTAGGATTTCTCTTCGCTCAAAATTGTCACGGAAATTTTGAAGTTCATTCCGTGAAGCAAACCAAAGATAAGAGCCGCCTTTGTATTTTACGGCATTTTTAGGAATTGGATTTGAAGAAGAAGAAGCCATTTTATGGTTTGTAATAGAATGAGGAGAAGATTTATGCAAGAAAGAAAATTTTTGATCTTTATGGAGAGATATGAGTGTGTGTGGGAGTAATAGAAGGTCCTATTTATAGATTTTTGAAGGAATATGTCCGTTGGGGGGTAATTTGGTCATTTTAGGACCCTCCAACGGATGGAAAAACGGTCAGATTTTCAATATTTCCTTCAAACATCGATGTCTCCTTTTATATAGACATCGATGTCTTGAGCTCACTGGAATTTCGTTTGATTTTCCAGTAACGCTCAGACATCGATGTGTGTGTATTTTCAGACATCGATGTCTTGAGCTCTATGGAATTTTTCTTGTAATTTCGGTGTAGTTTGGACATCGATGTTTTAGCATTGAAGTGAATATTTTCACATTATAAACGAATACTTTGGCTAATTGAGTTCCCCCTTACTTACTAAATCATCCAAATGATGAGGAGAACCTGCAAAACAAAGTAAACGTCTCTAACGCTCAAATTAGTAATGTTCAAAACATAAATAATTATGCACACAATTAGATCAATATTGAGTCGATAATTCCAAGCTCGCTTCGAATTCTAAAAAATGACTCTTTCTCTAAAGGTTTAGTAAAGATGTCTACTAATTGATTACGAGTTTCAACAAACTCAATTTCGACATCCCCTTTGAGAACATGATCTCTTATGAAATGATGCCTTATTTCAATGTGCTTTGTTCTCGAGTGAAGAACGGAATTCTTCGTAAGACAAATGGCACTAGTATTGTCACATCTAATTAGACTGTGATCAAGACATAGGCCGTAATCCATAAGTTGTTGTTTCATCCAAATGATTTGAGCGCAACAACTTCCAGCGGCTACATATTCCGCTTCCGTGGTGGATAAAGCAACACTGACTTGTTTCTTGCTAAACCAAAAAATTAATGAGCTACCAAGCATGTGGCAAGTGCCACTGGTGCTTTTCCTATCCAATTTGCAGCCTGCAAAGTCGGAATCGGAATAGCCAATAAGATGGCAGGATGAACCTTTGGGATACCAAAGTCCCACGTTCATTGTGCCGATGAGGTATTTCATTATCCGTTTAACCGCATTCAAATGCGATTCTTTGGACAAGATTGATACCGTGCACACAGACAAACACTAAACATTATATCGGGACGACTAGATGTAAGGTAAAGTAGAGATCCAATCGTACCTCTGTATTTCTTGACTTATACTTCTTTACCTTTTTCGTCTTTGTCAAGGCTTCCCGAAGTACTCATAGGAGTTGGCATTGCTTTGGCATCGATCATCTCGAATTTCTTAAGCAATTCCTTGCAATACTTTGATTGACAAATGAAAGTCCCTTCTTTCATTTGCTTTACTTGCAAGCCCAAGAAGAAGTTGAGCTCACCCATCAAAGATATTTCAAACTCCTCTGCCATGAGCTTAGAAAATTCCTTGCATAAAGACTCATTAGTAGCACCAAATATAATATCGTCTACATAAATTTGAACTAAAAGGATGTTTTTATTCTTATTCATAATAAAAAGAGTGGTGTCGACTTTTCCTCTTTGGAATTCATTTTCCAAAAGAAATTTACTTAATCTCTCATACCAAGCTCGGGGAGCTTGTTTAAGACCGTAGAGAACTTTCTTGAGTTTAAACACGTGATTTGGAAACTCAAAATTTTCAAACCCTGGTGGTTGGTCGACATATACTTCCTCTTGGATGACACCATTGAGGAATGCACTCTTAACATCCATTTGATATAGTTTGAAATTCATTGAAGAAGCAAATGCGAGAAGTAAGTGAATAGCCTCTAATCGTGCAACAGGTGCATATGTTTCTTCAAAATCAATTCCTTCTTCTTGATTATAGCCTTTGGCTACTAACCTAGTTTTATTTCTAGTAATTATACCATTTTCATCTAATTTATTTCGAAAAACCCATTTCGTACCAATTATTGTATGATCATAGGGTTTTGGCACCAATTCCCAAACGTCATTTCGTTTGAATTGGTTAAGCTCCTCTTGCATTGCCAAGATCCAATGTTCATCATTAATTGCGTCAGAAATGGTTTTTGGCTCAATTTATGAAACAAAAGTCATGTGTGTGATAGTGTTCCTAAGAGTGTTTCGAGTACTTACCCGTTGGTTGATATCACCAATTACCTTGTCTAGGGGATGATCTCTAGACGTTATCCACTCGTTAGGAAATTCTTCTTGCTCATTATTTTGATCCTCTTGAGGTCTTTCGCCATCATCTGCTTTGGTGTGGCTCGGACCTTCAACATCAAGACGGATTTCTTCCAATGAATCTGCAAGATCATCACAAAAATCCTTTCTCGGCAACCGAGAGTCATTTTCGGCAAAGATCACGTGTGGTGATTCTTCAATGGTTAAATTGCGTTTATTAAAGATCCTATATGCTTTACTATGCAATGAATAACCAAGGAAGATACCTTCATCCGATTTAGCATCGAATTTGCCTAAGTGATCTTTTCCATTATTATGCACAAAACATTTGCAACCAAAAACACGAAGATGGGAAAGATTAAGCTTTCTACCTTTAAATAACTCATAAGGTGTTTTCATAAGCATTGGCCTAATTACTGCACGATTTAATACATAGCTTGCAGTACTTATGGCATCGGCCCAAAAATACTTAGGAATATTTGCCTCATTGATCATTGTTCTAGCCATCTCTTCAAGAGATCTATTTTTGTGTTCCACAACTCCATTTTGCTGTAGTGTGCATGGGGCTGAGAAGTTATGATCAATTCTGAGTTCATCGCAAAAGATGTCAAACTCGTCTTTCTCGAACTCTCCCCCATGATCGCTTCTAATAGCGACAATGTTGTAATTCTTTTCGTGTTGGATCTTTTTAGCAAATTTTCTAAAAACATCAAATGCCTCATTTTTATGAGTAAGAAATAATGTCCATGTAAATCTAGAATAGTCATCAACAATTACAAAGACATAATAATTTCCACCAAAACTTTTTGTCCTAGAAGGTCCAATAAGATCCATGTGTAAAAGTTGTAAGGGTCTAGTCGTAGAAACTATATTCTTAGACTTAAATGAAGACCTTACTTGTTTTCCTTTTTGACATGCATCACAAATAGAATCTTTTTCGAACTTCATTTTAGGGACTCCAATTACTAGGTCTTTAGTAATCAATTTATTTAAATAATTCATGTTGATGTGAGCTATTCTACGATGCCACAACCATGTATCTTCCTCTTTACTCATGAGATACTTAGCAATATTTGAGGAAGTATTTTCTAAATCTACCATATAAATGTTATCAATTCTATTATCTTGTAGAATTACCTCATTATTATTAAGGCGTTCTACAGTGCAATATTTAGAATTGAAGGTCACACGATTTCCCTTGTCACATAATTGACTTATGCTCAAGAGATTATGTTTGAGACCTTTAACTAACAAAATATCATCAATAGAGAAGGAAGGGTGTTTACCTACCGAACCAATGCAGATAATTTTCCCTTTGTTGTTGTCACCAAATATGACATTCCCTCCTTTAGTTGGTTTGATGTTTGTAAACTTGGATGCATCTCCGGTCATGTGCTTGGAGCATCCGCTATCAAGGTACCACAGTACACTCGATGCTTTCAACCACACCTGCAGTCAATTTTAATGACAGTTTTTAGGTACCCAAATGCTTTTGGGTCCTTTCGGGTTAGTGGTAACACTGTGTGTGCTATTTATTGAAAAATGTCTATATTTAGTATAACACATTGGTGCAATGTGTCCTACCTTGTTACAGTAGTGACATACTATATTTGGGTTCCACATATATGTAGGAGCATGATAAGTACTAGGTTTGTGAAAATCATAACTAGTACTAGGTTTATGAAAATGTTGCCTAGTTTGATCTATTCCGTTTTTCCAAAGATAGTTGTTACTAGGTTTTCTAGTTTCATAATTATTTGGCCTAGTAGTCTTCTTTCTAGGTGATCTATTTCTAGTATTTATCTTACTAGGTTGTTTTTCTACCTTGCTCGTATTATTGAACCCTATTCCTTGTTTAGCTATGTGTACATGATCAATAAGTAAATTTAAATCCTTTTGAGGCTTATTGAACTTATGTATTGTAGCCTCTAATTTTTCTACTTGAATTTTAAGGGATTTACAATTACTACACGAGCTATTTGGACTAGTAGGTCTATCCGCACTTCTTTTTCCAAAGAATTAATTTTCTTCTTTTAGTTGTCCATTTTCTTTGGACAAATTTTCTAACTTCTTTTCTATGTCAACAAGATCCTTTTTCAAAGACTTATTTTTATTATTTATACCTACAAATTTGTCATATAATTCTTCAAAGGCTTTTTGAAGTTCTTCAAAAGAATGAGAAGTTTCGAAAATAGTTGTACTAACCTCATTACTCGTTTGTGGGGTATCTTCTATAGCCAAGAGACATAGATTTGCGACTTCATCTTCGTCGCTTGACTCATTTCCGGAGTCATCTTCCTCCCAAGACATAAAAGCCCTTTGTTTGTTGCGAGGCTTTTTCTTCTCTGTTTTTGCATTTGGGCAGTTGGGTTTGATGTGCCCAATTTCCCCACATCCAAAGCATTTTGGAGGTGTTTGCTTTTTATTTCTTTGCTCCTTTCTCATGAATTTATGGAATTGTTTGATTACCATTCCATACTCCTCATCGTCGCTGCTAGAGTCCTTGGACTCCTTGGTTTCCTCTTTTGAGGTAGATGATTTAAGAGCCAAGCTCTTCTTTTTCTTCTCTTCACCAAAGACATTAGATTTGTTAAGGTGAGTAGTTTCATAAGTAATAAGGTTACCTTTTAATCTGTCATAGGTTACTTTCGTGGAGGCAGTGGCTTCTTGAATTGCGTCCACCTTTGATTGCCATTCCGGTTTGAGACTTCGAAGTATTTTTCTTACGATCTCTTCTTCGGAAAATTCTTTCCCAAGAGCATCAAGATCGTTGATAATGTTGGAAAACCGTTCAAAGGTTTTCTCTATCTTCTCGTCATCTTTCTTCCTGAATAATTCATATTCATGGGTTAGAAGATCTATTTTTGCTTTTCGGACTTGGGACGTACCTTCGTATGAGATTTCTAGTTTGTCCCAAATTTCCTTGGCAGTTCTGCACCTTGAGATTTTCCGGTAGTCATCCGGATTTATTGCACAGTACAGCATGTTTATTGCCCTGGTGTAAGCTTCGCGCCTTTTAAAATCTTCATCTGTTTATTCGCTTTCAGGTTTCGGAACCACAAGTTCACCTTCTTTTTTGGTGATGGTTTCTTCACCTTTTTCTATGACTAGCCATAGTCTGAAATCAGTGGCTTGCACGTATATTTTCATACGTTCCTTCCAGTAAGTGTAGTTTGTCCCATCAAAGAGAGGAGGTCTCGATATGGACTGTCCTTCACTTAAACCTGCATATACATTTCTAAAAGCAGCCATTTGATCGTTTCTCTACCGGTTAAGGATTAAAGAGAATTAGGCTCTGATACCAATTGTTAGAATATATGCACAACACTAAAGAGGGGTGAATAGTGTTTTAAGGAACTTTACCAAATTTTCGCAATATAAATATATAATTGAAAGTGTAAGTGCGAAAATAAGATAGCGAGAAATAAATTGCGGAATGTAAATAGAAAGCGTACACAACGATGTATAGTGGTTCACTACAACTTGTAGCTAGTCCAGTCCTCAAGAATCACACTCGAGTATTTCACTATCTCTGTTAAGTTTGCGGGTGCTTAACAAACCGTTACAACACAAAGACTTGAATCACACAAGCTTTGCAAACAACAATTACGAACACTTGAATCACACAAGCTTCGTGAACCAACAAGGAAGACTCTCTTCCTTAATATAACAAGGGACAACTTCCCTTCAGTGTATGACAACACAAATTGATCACTCAAATAGAACTCTCACAAGAGTAGATGAAGTGAATAAAGTATAGCACAAGAACACAACTTTGATCTTCAAGAAAATGGCTCAAAATAGCTTAATTGAGAATGAAAACGTGAAGCAATTAATCTTATAATTTTGGATGAAGTGTTCTTATAAATGAGGTTTATGAGGCTATATTTATAGCCTCAAAACCCCATATATCCGTTGGGGGTCTTGCCAAGCTTCTCCCAAGCTTAGGCAAGGTTTTTGGGCATTCAAATATTCTGCCCGTTTGCCAAAACAACGATGTCTACATCGATGTTTAACAAAACTAGCCGTTAGGCTCTAACGGGAAGGCAGACATCGATGTCTGCTTTATAGTAGACATCGATGTCTACACCTTGCTGGAAATTTTCCAGCTTCGAATTTTATTTAACCAAATTGTTATTTTGTAAAATCAATTGTTTTGAAAAATGATTTAATGAGTGTTTGAAATCGTTTTAAAACTTTAATCCAAGTTATTAAAGACGATAAATATTTCAAACACATTTAAACTCAAAATACAATTAAGACTAAATGACGACATCTTCAGTCTTCAATCTTTTTGCTTCATCAACTTGTTCCATGCATCGACTTCTAGTTTTTTGAAAGCTTGACTTGTAGTTACAACAAAGTCCATAGCAATCTCAGTAGTTTGTCCATGATGGTTTGTCGATTATCAAAACCTACAACAAGACACAAAGTCGTTAGATAAGGTTTCATAAACAAGAATGCATTTTTCAACAATAATGCTAAAGTTCAAAAAATATAGAACAAAACTTCAGAAGCTGAAGTTTAGCAATTACAGAAAAAAAAAATTAGCCAAAACATGCTGTAGTTATATATAACTTAAGAACATTATCAAAAAACTTCTAAAAATTTCAGCACAATTTGGCTTATGTTATATTTTCAAAGCCTTATAACTTCACAAAAATACAGAACAAAATTTTAGCTCTAATAATGCTGAAGTTTAGAAAATACAGAACAGAACTTCAGCTCTAAGACTGCTGAAATTCAGCAATTACAGAACAAAAACATCAGCAAAAGCATGCTGTAGTTTTTACAAATACAGAACACAAAATTTAACTCGAATATTGCTGAGTTCATCAAAAACAAAATAAAAACTGCAGACAAAACATGCGTTGCTTATATAAAACATAAAACAAAAAATTCAACTTCATATTAATAACATAATCTATTTAAGTCTCAAAATTTTTAAAAATTCAACGTCTCCAAAAATCACTGTAGAATATATAGAATTTTCATCAAAAATATAAACACAGTTTCAAATAATCTAAAAATACTAATAGTAAAAGTAAAACCTACAAAACTAATGCACTAATCAAAGTAAACCCTAGGAAACTATTTTAGCACAAATAAAAGAAGGAAAACGATTCAACTAAGATTACTATCAACAAAAAACCCAGAAAATAAAAACTAATCCTAAATTGAAACCCTATACAAAGTTAATGCGATGTCCAAAAGCAACCATTAAAATTGTACATGTGATTATACTTAATGTTGTTGGGGGAAGAAACAGTGGCAAAATCAAGAAGAATCCAATGCCGAAAATAGTTTGATTTTAGAGAAGAAGAAATCAAAACCGCAAAGAAGGAGAGAGACAGAGACAAGAGACAATATGCCGTATACTTGGAGAGAAAGTAGTCTTTTAATAAAGAAGGGCAAAATCATCTTTCTAAAATACTTTTAACAAAAAAACGGTACGAATGCAAGCAAAAAAAAAAGCGAGTACAAGTTAAAACGAGGCGACCAAATAGTGCGCCTGTTCAATTTTTACCTTTTGAGCCTAGCCAAGTAAGCCCGTGACCCATGAGCCTTGATCGAGGTTGGGCTGGACTGGCTTGTGGGCTTAATAAACGTATTTAATTAACAATATAAAAAATATAGGGAGCTAAAAATAACAAGAAGAGTAGTCAAATCTCAAACTTGTAATAATTTTTATGTGACTTTAAATATTTTTTGTTCTTAAAATTTTAGTTATTTTTTAATGCTTAACTAATTAACATTGCATATAATTATAGATTTAGATGAAAATAAAGATGTTAAGACATCTCTGTTTCACT
Organism: Nicotiana obtusifolia; assembly: GCA_002018475.1. Classification (NCBI taxonomy): domain Eukaryota; kingdom Viridiplantae; phylum Streptophyta; class Magnoliopsida; order Solanales; family Solanaceae; genus Nicotiana; species Nicotiana obtusifolia. Next base: position 43,571 of record MCJB01050312.1, read on the forward strand.
AGAGGATTCAAATGTGCTTGATAAAGATGATTTGTTGGTGTTGGATATGCCATGAGCATCTTGAAAATATTTTTGACTAGTCTGTTTTGAGTATTGAATTTTAATCAATGAAATATTGTCCTCATTTTTCATTTTATAAATATATTTATTTATTTATGTTTTAGATTAAAACTTAAATTTTAAAAAATATAAAATATAATATTTAAAACCGGTGGGCCGGCCAACGAGGGCTCGTGGCCCATGTAATGCTGGGTTGGGCTTATCATTTTAAGGCCCATTAAAATAGTGGGTCAGCCGGGCCCAGTCCGTCAAATGCCAAAGCCCGCACAGTTGGGCTAGGCTGGGCCGGGCTAGCCCATATTGACAATTCTGTCAAATATGGATAAGAATCATATTATCCACTTAGAAAATAGATAATCAATGGGTTTAACTTCTACATTTGTAAAGATTCAAATTGAGGGTTCCTCAAGCTTGGGAGACTATGAATTTTCTCAAACGTGATCATGTTCAAAAAGCCATTGGTAATATATGTCGGGTTGGATAATTTATCTATTTTTGCATTTCCCGTTTTTTGATCCGCCCGTTTTTTATCGGATCTGCCCATTTGCCACCCCTAATTGTAGGTATACTGCACTTCTATGGACGCAATATGTTATGATATATTTAGCGTTTTAAATTTCAAAAATCTTACAACCACATATAATATTAGGAACTGAGGAAGCAAGTGGGATCACATTGAACAATTTTTTTATAAAAACACAAAAACAATAACATATTCACGAAATATACTCCCTTCATTCACTTTTACTTCTCCAGTATTCTAAAAATAAATTTTCACCTTCACTTGTCACTTTTAGCATCAAGAGAAAATAATTTATTTTTCCTATTATACCCACAATATTAATTACTCATTTCAAATCATTTTCTCAAATTCATTAAAAATATGCATCAATAAGTATGTGTATCATGGTAAATTAGACACTTCATTTATTATTTTTTAAGGGGTGTGCAAAATCTATAGTGGACAAGTAAAAGTGAACAAAGTAAGTAATCGTGGAGAAGTCATGAAAAGGAAGCAGTAACAATAATAACAAACAAAAACAAAAGAAACGGTTCTCGATATTAACCGTCTCCTATCAAGGGTTACGTTACCGGTAAGCTGAATATGTGCCAAGAAAAGATTAAAAATATTTAGTTAGTTGTTTTTTCTTTTTGGCAAATTATAATATTATATTAATAGTAGAAACAAACCACAACATAAAAATAAGTAAGGGGAACAAACGTTCCGTTAGTGTTACCTATATGCCTTGGCTATTTAATTACTCATTTGCGCCTCACAATGCCCTTATGGCAGCCTCACCGGCAAAACCTCACGAGGGTATATAATCTCTTAGCCATTGGATTATATCGGAAGGGATAGTGCCTAAGCAAACATCCACCGAGCTAAATCTTATATTGTGAATCTTGTGATTGGTCACTGACAAGCCACCAATCAGCATCAATCCCCAAGCTTCTTCATTTCCCAAAGTGCTTGTCTACAACGCTACAATTTTAACGGAATTAATAAATCTCTTTAGGTTCTCAATTCCCACAAATAGAATAGACTACATATATAAAAGGAGTCTCTCTCAACTTAATTATCTCTCTTTCCGTGCCAGAGCAGAGGGAAACGCGGCTAAAGGACAGCTCCATTTCTAGATCTACGCACTCAATTCTCCGATCGCCGATCTCCGGTAAGCCATTTTCGTTTCTTCGTCGTAGACGTTTTACATACATGCGCGTGTAGATCTACCTTATAATAGTTCTTAATTTGCTGATTTCTAGATGTTATTCTGGTGCTTATAGAAAATTCGTTAATAGATCGATGGATTTGCTGGTTTTGGATTTGTTTAGCAAATATAAATGGTTAAAATTCACAAATAGCAACTTTTCAGCTCCTGTAATTGACAAATAACCATTGTCCTGGATTTCCTGGATTTTTGAGTTTCACTTGTATAATTTGGAACTCCAAAACTTTGGCTATTTCTCAAAATATAGGACCAAGAAGTGGCTAGTGAGTGCTATTTCTAGAATATGAATAACAAATCAGCAACTATAATGAAATTTGTTTGAGGCTGGTTGGAATTGGATTGCTAAGGAATAAGGTCACAATATGTTTTCCGATTATGTTTGATTTATAGCCTGATATGATCATTATTCAATATACTTTTCACCAATTGCGGAAGTATCTTGGGTAGTGGGAATGGGTGCAACCAGTGCAAAGACAGGAATTCTGGTAAGGGGATTCAGGAAAAATCCATAAATGCCACATCTGATATTTGGACTTGCATTTCTATTATGTTAAGGGGATTCAAAATTTCATATATGTATAAAAAATATATATTTTTACCCTATTTATGCAGTATAAATTTCCGACGATATTCAATTGAACTCTCTTCCTTGCATCTGGTTCCTGCGCGATCATTGTTCACAAAAGAAATATATGCACACACACATATGTGCGTGTGAAAATCTTTTGAAATATATGTTGTCTGCATCAGTCATCAATCATCATAGAGGATTATTGAGTGTCGTGACATTCTGCACCCATAATTGGTTCTGCCTCTACGTCTTCACATTTTAGTGAAATGCTATTTCGAACAGCTCTAGAAATAGAGAGGTGTAAAATGGTATTTACATGGTCAATGATGTGCAGAGTTTTCATTTAAATTCTGCTGGATGTACAGTGTGGTTATTAAAGTTTGCAATATTTTAAAATTGTCATTTCCTGTCTAAATATGACATTTATATTGGTTTCTAAGTATATCAGTCCCTAAATAGTGCTTCTAATGAGTTTGTCTGGGGATTGCTAAGGATAACATGAACACGACCAGGTCTTCCAATTTTATATCAAGAGTTGAAATGTGGCTGTGTTCACAAAAATAAACTATTCACGTGTCCTACCTTGGGGATTTCTTATAAATGGCTTTGAGATTGCAACTCTTCATATGTCAGTATTTGACTCGATAGAGAAGTGACAGAACTACAGTATGAAAATATGAAACAGCCTAATTAAAGACCGGTTTTCTGCATAAATGTACAACAAAATACAAAATGAAGCTTACTGCAAAAGCCACATGCAACAGAGGAATTTTCCTTCTCTATTTGTTCTCTTTGGATATTAGTTGCATTCCTATATTCATGATGAGCAGACCTAGTGGATTTTCTGGATTGATCCGTCTGATTTCTTAAGAATTTCTTGTATTTTTCAGTTATACAGAGAGATGGGGCTGTCTTTCGGCAAACTTTTCAGTCGCCTCTTTGCTAAGAAAGAAATGCGTATTCTTATGGTTGGTCTTGATGCTGCTGGTAAAACCACAATTCTCTACAAGCTCAAGTTGGGGGAAATTGTTACCACTATCCCTACTATTGGTATGCTTTCTATGAATTCCGATTTCTTTTCATCTCATGAGTTGCAGCTTACAGTGGAACATAATTTTTGACTTTATTCTGGGATATACTACTTGAAAGTAAATTATGTTGATCTGTATAGCCAAAAAGATTGGTAGGTGAAAATGCCTCGAAATCTTGCAAAATCCTCTGAGATCATTTGCATCAGCATGTGTTTTGAAAGGGAAAATTATGTAATCTTTTGGGATGCAGGATCATTTCTCTATGGGATTAAACAACTTTTGATGGCTGAAGTTTTGGCTATGCATATTCATGAAATGTTTGTCCTATGCGTATAGCTGAAGTTTCCTTCTTTGATCATGCTGAGTTTGTCAGTTTTTGCTATGCAATTGTTCTTTTCAACAATGTACTTTTCTATTGGCAGGCTTCAACGTGGAGACTGTTGAATACAAGAACATCAGCTTTACCGTGTGGGATGTTGGAGGTCAAGACAAGGTACAAGAAATTCTAGTGTCATGATAGCTTTTTAGACAAAACTTCATCTGGAACCTTGTGATTCTCCATATTCTTTCGGTTGAAGAAACACGGAGTTAAAGTTTATGCAACAGGTTGATTCTTGAAAGAGTTGAAAAGTAACACTGATTTGCTTACTTCTTTATGATCTGCTTGCAGATTCGACCACTATGGAGGCATTATTTCCAGAATACTCAAGGTCTCATCTTTGTCGTTGACAGCAATGACCGAGACCGTGTAGTTGAGGCAAGGGATGAGCTTCATAGGATGTTAAATGAGGTAATATCAACATTTAAAAAGTGAAGTTAGAGGAATCTTTCTTAAATTAGACATATGACTAATAAACCTAGGATGTAGCATAGCGGTCTTGAATCCTCATTTCATTTCTATGCAGGATGAATTAAGAGACGCTGTGCTGCTTGTTTTTGCAAACAAACAAGATCTTCCAAATGCAATGAATGCAGCTGAAATCACCGATAAGCTTGGCCTTCATTCTCTTCGACAACGACACTGGTAAAATACATTTATACCACCATTTTTGCAGTCTCGTCCTAAGTAGCAAGGAGCGCATAAGGTAGGACTGTCGTCTAATGGTTTCTCCTTCTTTCTCTCAGGTATATCCAAAGTACATGTGCCACTTCTGGAGAAGGGTTGTACGAAGGACTAGATTGGCTTTCGAACAATATTTCAAACAAGGTATGTGTTAAGATTGTGTCACCCTACACCTGGGCAGTCGAACCCCTTTGCCTTCACCATTTTGTCGGCTTTTCTTTTCACATTTCTAATTTTGTCCTTTCTGGTCCAATTTCAGGCATAGGGCATCCCATGAGGTTGCACTCCAGCCCACGTTCCTTAATTTGGAGTACAGATGTTAAACACCATAGCTTTTATCATCATCTCTTAGTTTGGTGGTTTAGACTTCTGTTTCATATCAGTGGTCATAGAAGTGATTAAACTCTGAAAATCACTCGCGTTTCTTTCATTTTTGGTTTTCTTATTAATGAAATCTCATTGTCAACAATACTTGTGTGTCAGCTACCACATTGCTGGATGTGCACATTTGTGATGTCAACATATTTAGTACAATATTGGCTTTTGTATCCTATTGGAGCTACTACTTTAACCATCTTGATGTCTTTGTTATATTTGATACTGTGACTGTTACACAACGAAAGCAAAGCTCAGTAAAGCAAATACTTGAATTTTGCGATTGCAATTTGCAGGTATCCTTGTGACTGTTTGCCAGAAAATCAATGTAAAAGAAGATGAATATTAGCTTAGTGTGATTGACTATGAGAATGAGTATAGCAAAGAACTCTGTGCTTAGATTCATAATTCCAATCAGTTACTTGTTTACCATTTCTATATTTCCGCGTGCAATGATCCTACTATTCTCTAGGTTTTTCTAAGTTAGAGACTTATGTCTAACTTCCTTTTTTGTGTTCTCAACTAACTCGCAATACTTGCTTGGATCGTTGATGAACTTGGTAAAGTTTTGTTCTTTTTCCTTGTTCATTGTGAGATATTCAAGATCAACCACAAGTCTCTACCTTTCTTGGCTTCTTTCTCTAACTATTTTTTCTTTATCTCGTTCATCTTGTATTCTCGTACTAGTACCATTTAAAACAAGCTCGCCAGCTGATTCAATTTGTTAAGCTAAATCTAAATCAATTGGTTGTGTTTGTTTAGGAGATGATTGCTACAAAGTTTACCTTTTGGAAATTACTTAAATGTGTGTTCTCTCCAGCTTTTGACTTGTGTTTGCCTATGTTTAAAGTACTGGTTGTGACTCTTGTCATCCCCTTTTGGTGCAACTCTAATCAAAACATCACAGTATGCATTTTTTCCAGCACACCCAGAATATGTTCTATCGTATTTCGGAAAAGCGCAACTATCTACATTAGACAACGTAAAATGTATATTATACACAAGGTAAAGAATAAAAATGGAGAATGTGTGCAGGGTATCAAAATGTTAGGTGTGGAGCCTGATTAATATGTGATGTACTGATATATATTAATATTCACGCGGATCAATCTCCGCGCTGAGGTTGCCGGGAGGGTGTGGGGGGCTCCTGCCCCCCATCCGAAGGCGGGGTTCGGGAAGCGCCCTGACCCACCTTTTAGGTTGTACTGTTCATTCTCCATTTATTCTATGTAATTGTAAATACTCTTAATTATTAATATATACATCACCGCCGTGGAAGTTTAGCCAAGGGGGTGTTACCACGAATTCAGTCTCTCACCTGTTACTCTCTCTCTCTACCTCAACTTTACTCTCTTCAAGATTTCATCTTCTTCGTCAGATCGGAGTGTTTGAGTGAATCGATCCTAACACAAAACATAGTAAAAGTGGCTTTTAACATTTTAAAAACAAACTAAATGGAATAGACATGGAATATTTCCATATTTAGAATGTATTCTTAAACTGTCTTATCTCAGTTTTGCAAAGTATAGTCGGTTTCAAATGATGAAACACTTGTCATCACTCTTGCAACATCAATGGTTTTTATTCTTTACTAGGTCAAAAATGAATGGAATGACAATGAGTACAGAAATTCTTTTATTTCTCTGTTTGATTACAAATTAATATATGTTTGTGTATGTACAGCATACAATATAAGGAAGGTAAAAACTGGTCTACTCTATGAGTATCAGTTTTTATGATCAGAGGTATCTTTACTGGCAGTGTTCTTTCTAAAGGGTGAATAACCTTTCTGCAATACTTTCTCCACTTCCTCAAATTGCAACCCTTTGGTTTCAGGAACAAGGAAGAAGATGGCGACGAGTCCAAGAAGTGAAAACCCCGCGAATAGGAGGAACGTGCCAGAGGAGCCGAGATGTTCAGTTAATGTCAAGAATGTTAAACTAACAATTAGATTTGAAGTCCAGTTGGAAACAGCAGCAATGCCTCCACCTATGCCACGGAATCTTAAGGGGTAAATCTCAGAGTTGATAACCCATGGTATTGTTCCCATACCTGGGGAGTACACTATGATGTATAATCCAAGAAAAATGACTGCTAAGAATCCGAATTTGCTTGGACAACCTTTCGTGTACCAAACGCGTTTCTCTGCTTTGCAAGCTCCTTCTAGTGCATCTGTTTTTGCTATACATGCTCCAGGAGCATACTGCATATAACAAATTCAAAAACAATGGGAAGTTAAAGTTATGTTAGTAGAAGAGAAATATTAGAAAGGGAGCTAGACGAACACTTGCAAGAGAGCGACTGCCAAATCTAAAATTACTATAGAAAAGTGGAGCTGAAGTATCTTCCAAAGGTTCTATCTTTTCCCTACGTATCTAATTGCCATTTTATCTCTTTTTATGTTCTTCCCTTCCATTCCACATCGGTGTGTTACATCTTTATGTACACCTCCTTTTTTGAGTCCTCATGCAAGAAGGTATTTACACATTGTATAGGTGACACAAGAGAGATTCTACACTCGCTAGTAGATTTTAGTTACATGATTTTAGTAAAGAGTAGTCCGGTACACAAAGCATCCTGCGTTCACATAAGGTCCAGGGATGGGCCGCACCCCAAGGAGTGTGATGTAGACAGCCTGTCCTAATACAAGCATTAGTGATTGCTTCCACGGCTCAAGCCCGTGACTTATAAGGTCACAGGGAGACGACTTTACTGTTGCTCCAAGGTTCCCCTTCAAGTTACTGAATCCTAGCGTATGACCTAATATATCTCTGAAGTCTGAAATTATCCCTTATGTTTAAATTTGCTTATAAGATATACTTGCATCGACATAAACTTAGCCACCTGGATACTTGCACAAATAATGAAATAGCCACATAGATTTCCTACTAGTCACATGCATCTAGGACTCAATTCTAAGATATTCAAAATTACTAATTGAAATAATTTATAGATTCCAAGATAGATTTTATTGCTGGCGTACCAGATTATTGGTATTTGAACAAAATCCACAATCAGCTTCCTTAGCCAAGCATTTCATGAAATTCCAGGAGGATGGATTAGGGGAATTGGCATAGGCCTTACAAGTAGCATTGCCAAAATGGGCAGATTCATTGCTGCTGATTGCTGGTGCATGGGCGGATGCTTGAAAGAAGACAACGGACAAGACAACAAGGCAAGAAATGATACCCAACATAGAGATAATCATGAGTCTCCTCCTACCATATCTGTCGACAAACGCCACACTAACTATGGATCCAACAGCATTGAGACCAGAGGTAATAAGTGATAGCGCGACAGCAGTTCTATTAGATGCAAATCCAGCAAATTGGATGATAGTTGGACTGTAATACATGACAGTGTTGATACCGACAAATTGTTGAGCCACTTGAACACAAATTCCTGCATAGAGTGCTCTTCTACATGCTGTATTTCCAAATGCTTTCTTAATTTGAGTAAATGTGCTACTCCCAATGGAACCTTCAATTGCCTTTTCTTCTTCAATTGATTTCTTCATTGCCAGCATTTCCTCCTCTACCTCCTCAGCTGAATAAATTTTCGCCAAGATTTCCTTCGCCTCGTCCACTTTGCCCTAATATATATATACCAATCAAACATCATTAGTACATAAATTTCACCAATATTCTTTTGGCGAACTTCCACTTTTCCCGAATATATACTAATCAAACATCATTAGTACATAAATTTTCGCCAACATTTCCTTGGCCTCATCCATTTTTCCTTAATGATTAGCAAGAATTCTTTTTCTATTCACATATTTTATAATTACACAATCAAGTCGTTTATAATGTAACTACAGAAAAATCTCTGTAATAAGCATTAATAAGTAACACGATAAAAATGGTAACTGGCCGTTATTACAGGTTAAACTATTCTGATAGCGGAAAAAAATCTGTTAGTATACAACTATACATAACTTAAATTCTATATACCAATCAAGCATTGTTAAACTACCTATTTTCGTTGCAGTGGAGTTTATAGAATTGGTCATTGATCAGGTACCTTTCTGTAAAGCCATCTTGGAGACTCAGGGAGGGTGATCATGAGCAAAAATTGAATAACTGCCGGAAGTCCAGCAATGCCAAGCATCCAACGCCACGTTCCTGTCGCCTGAAACAAGTTAGACATTATTTACTATGGTTCTCAAAAACACAAGAGAAGTTGGAACGAGATCAGTGCAGTTGCCCAGGCATCTAATGCATTTAGTACATATCAAAAGGAAAAGATAGTGAAATAATATGTTATAGCTATTACATGAGTGAAGGCAAGATTGATTAGATATGAAATGAATTGGCCTCCTGTAATGAGGAAACCGTTTGTGCTGACAAGGGCACCTCTGATCTTATGAGGAGAAGCTTCTGATATATAAAGAGGAGCAGTCATTGAAGCCATTCCAACTCCCAAACCGACAAATATCCTTCCAAGAATAATCACCCAAGGTGCCGGGGCAACAGCCATAATTATTGCACCAGCAAAGAAGAGAACATCAGCAATGAGAATTGAGAGTTTTCGTCCAAACTTATCGTTAAGCCAACCACCAGTGGCTGCACCAAAGATTGCACCAGCAACAGCCATACTAACAATAGTTTCTTGCAACCATGTTTTCTCGTCGACGTCATTAAAATCTTCCCTTATGTAAAGAAGTGCACCAGAAATAACACCAGTGTCATAACCAAAAAGAAATCCTCCAATTCCAGCTGATAAAGCCAGCTTCATAATATAAGGAGTTTTCCATACTGCACTCCAACATTCTGTGAATTCTGTTTTATCTGCTTTGTTTATTCCTCCCTCTACCATTTTGTTTACTTATTTGCATTCAACAATCTCCTCACTATAGTAGTTTTTACTGTGGAAAAGTGAATTCCTTGATGCTTGAACTACAAATGAAAGATGTAAATGGATTCTTTTTAGGGTACAGATATTCCAACCTTTATAAATCTGCATTAAAAACAAAAATAGAGGGAATTAAAACAACAACAACAACAAAAAGAACAAACTCAGTATAATCCCACCAGTGGGATTTGGAGAGGGTAGTGTGTACGCAGACCTTACCCTACCTTAAAGGTGGAGAGGCTATTTCCAATAGACCCTCGACTTACAAAAAACGAAAAGAAAAGCAGTAGCACCAAGCAGTAACAACAACAAGATAGTAAGAAAATGAAACGAGAGGAACAACAAGTAATACTAAAAAGATCTAACACTAAAACTCTCGACTACACAACAATAACTAGAGGCGATCAAAATTTAAATTCGATGGGTTCAACGTATATATTCTCACCACTTAATCCGTTGCATTTTTGTAATTATGGGTTCATAATTAGCATTTGTTAAATTTTTAGTGCTTTTTAATATATACATTTATGGTCCAAGTAAAAATACCGAGTTTAATTAAACTTGTTGGGACTATACTGCATCTGCCATTAACAATAACAATACCTCAATCCCAAACAAATTGGGGTTGGCTACATGAATCGTCACACTATCCATATCGCCCATTTAAGCTCATCTCAGTCCATTAAGAGACAGACGCAATATACAAATCAATGGGTTCAGTTGAACCCAACACTTTTTACACGAAGCATAGATATATGTTATTAAAAAAATAACTAAAATATTAATACGAACCTATAATTACAAAAGATTGTGTTGGGTTCAATAATGAGAACATAAATGCTGAATTTATCAACTTTAAATTCCCAATCCGCCTCTAAGTCCAGAAAAAAAAAATGAAAATGAAACCATATATATAACCATTGTGCTAATTACTTCTGAAGAGAAAAACCAACCTAATAGATAGTCTTTAGATAATTTCTTTAACAGTATGAAAATGCAAATGTATAAAATTCCTGCATAAAAAACAAAAGGCAAACATAATTACAAAGAAAAGATCATGAAATTCATAACCATAATGCTAATTAATTAATTAATTTCCAAAGAGAAAAAAGTAACCTTATATTTACATGAAGAGATTCAGAAATGAAGGTAGAGGGAGAGGAATGTAAGCTTCTAATTTCTTGTGGTTGTTTATAACATCCATTTAAATACTGGTCGTTGAGCAAAAATAAATTATTGCCATTAATTTTGAACAAATTAAAAGAAAAGAATGGTTTTGCAATGGCCTAGACAACCTGCGACTGTGGATATTTAGTTTTTGAGACAACCACTTATTACTCATTTTACACATAGATACATCGGGAAATCTAAGGTTAACCTTTAATTTCGACAAGTTATACACCGATTATAATGCGGAGACTTTGCCGGTAAGGTTTATCTCGGTGGGTGTTTGCGTAGGTACTATGTCTTCAGGTATAACCCAATAGCTATGAGATTATATGACCTCGCGAGACTTTGCCGACAGCTAACCCATGACTTCTCTGCATGAGACTGCCATAAGGGCATTGTGAGGTGCAGAGGAATAATTATATAGCCAAGGCATATAGGCAACACTAACGGAGCTTTTGTCCCCCTTACTTATTTTTCTGTTTAGGTTTATTTCTACTATTAATTATAATTTGCCAAAAAAAAAATTATAATGCGGAAATTCATAAGAATCACTCAATTATCGTGAGCTGATTGGATGTTTCAAGATATATATAATTCAAATCACGTGCTTAAATTGGAAAAAATTTAATTTCACATAACAGTATTGATCACTTTATATTGCAAAATATTAGCATGAGATTGAGTTTAAATGGAGTAAATTAGTTTTTGAGCATTCATATAATCGACATCGATTTGTTTGAGACTGAAATATAATAATTGTCGTGGTATTTAATCCAATAAGACAAGAAGTGAAAATTCTAGTGATCGCTAGAATTTCTCGTATTTCAATATTCTGATAGATGCTTCAAAATTCTAGGAGCATGTTTTAAAATCTAACACGAGGCTATTTTTTTTATAAAAATTCTTAGTAGGGTAAAAATATAAATAGTGGTTTTTAAAAAGGTCAATCCAGCATAATATTTAGTGTTATTAAATTGTCAAAAATAGGCACTTGGTCACTTGAGCATTGGGGCAAATTCAAATAGCTCGAAATTAATAAAATATTAGTACTATTTTCAGTCTCCTATCAGATTGATTTATTTAATCAAAATGTTTTTAATTTGTTCATGCAAACGTTTTTTAACAGATTTCAAATTCAAAAGGGTAGCTGTTTGTTTTTAAAAAAAGTGGTTGTTGCTAAGTGCCTCTTCCTAAAGGTTTTAAAAAACGTCTTTAATCTTTTTTTTTTTTTTGGCAAATTATAAGATTTTATTCATAATAAAAGCAAAATGCAAAAGAAAAGTACAAGTAAGGGGACCAAAGCTCGAGTAATGTTACCTATATAAAGATGATGTTGCACATGCATGGGATTGGGACAGTCTGCGCGGCACACATGTCAATTGGGCAGTATGACAGTATGTGAAGTAGCTGGCACATGCCAGAAACGCCCCTCCCCTGTAAGTGTATTTTATCTGCCCTGGCAGACTTTGTATATAAATAGGAGTTTGAATAAGGCATAGGCAGCAGGTTGTTAAGCCTCCAAACTCGTGATTCTTTTGTATATCTGAGAGATAAATAAAAGTTAGGCAATTGTAAACATTGTGTGCGTTTCCTTGTGCTTAATTCTGATATAACACCTAAGTGTCAAAACAGGTGTGTGCGTGAAGGCTGAAGTTGGCTGTAAGCTAACTGCCGAACAGTGGTGACAAAGAAAAAAATCGCCCCCGTCTCAACTGGTATCAGAGATATAAAGATGATGAAATATAAGGGTTTTGAGTTTGACCACCCATTATTTTTTGTCACTGTCCTCATTTCTTATCCCCAGCTCAAAATAAGACTTAAAAAATAGTATAACCAGAGTTATAATAAGACATAAAACATAATATAATCACACAACTTTTTGCAAGAATATAGATCTTAGCAATAGAAACAAGACCAACAATTCACACAACTTTTTGCAAGAATATAGATCTTAGCAATAGAAACAAGACCAACAATTCACACAACTTTTTGCAATATCACAAATATTGGAAAAACTACAATTACTGTTAACCAAGGAGTATAATTCGTAGTAAAGACAAGATACACTTGGACCATAAAAACCCGTGCTCAAAATATTTTGATTTTCGAGTACAGATTTGTCGGTAAAAAAAATTAAATGGATTCAAGTATAGTTTTCTAGAAACTGAAACAAGAGAAATATAGGGAGTAACAATGAGTCCAACCACATCTGCATCCCCAGTGCAAAATAAGACAAACAGAATTACAGACTTGCTAATTATTCATCTAATTCTTTTTACAATCCAAGAATGCTAGATCAAAGTTAACAACTTAATTATAGTTGCATGCCAAACTTTAAAAACTACAGTTCAAGTGCCTCTTTCCATGCATATGTTATTAATAAATTACAGTGTTCTTCTTTATAGTTTCTGAAGAAAAAAAAAAAGAAAAATTAGATGAACCAGAAAACTTTCCGAACCCACAAATTACTTGTGTTTGCTTAAGGAATTATAACCCTTCCGCAGTTGCCAAGGATTATGGGTTACTTCCTTCCAGGATAGAACGGAAATCGTTTCTGTGATAGCGGCAAAACAAATCACAGAACACCAATGAACTCAAAGTAACGTTTGCAAATCACAGCAAGAAAAACACTCACTGGTTGAAGACTAGAATACAATACTGGAATAGAGAGAGAATTTTTGTCCGATGTTGCAAAAATATTCTGTAGAAATTCTGTAACGAAATGAGTCACAGAAGATGGTATTTATAGACCCCTGTTAGTGTGTTTGAACAGGTGTGAAATATGTTCAAAGATGACCGTTGGGAATGGAGTTTTCCAACAGACATATTGTTTAGGAAGGAAGATGACTGTTGGGTGACCGTTGGGAACTGTTTGGAAAAAAGGAAATACAAATTTAATTCGGATTCATTAATTAAAAAATTAATTAATTAAACTTTACAAATTTAATTCGGATTCATTAATTAATTAAAAATTAATTAAACTTTGATCAAAAAATTAATCTTATCGATCATTTGACCGTAGTCGTAGCCGTAGCCGAGCGACTACGACGGCGGCGCGAGGAGTCTTCCTTTTTCTCAACCTTTTGAGAATCATATAATGTGTTTCACTATATAAACACACTAAAAGAAGTTTCCCCGTCCTATGTGGGACAATGAATTTTTCCAAACTTTAATGAATTTGAAATTTTCATTTCCCTCAAAAATTATTTCTTCCATTACCCTTTTACTCCATTTATATTAAGACCATGCATGACCATGCATTTCTTAATAAATTCCAACAGCATCTTGTCCTCTACATTCAGCTCTGCAAATCAACCAACTTCCTGCAAAGAAAGTAAGAAACCAGATTGATTATCATATTAGACAAGTAAATATATAGAAAGATTACCATAGCATTTTCTCTCCTATTTACTACGACGCCTCAGCAAATTATTTTTTTAATTTACCTGATAGTCCCCATTTTGGGAACGTCCTGTGCCAAAGTCACTGAATGGGGGTTGCTCATATTTTACAAGAGATGCTTACTTATAAATCGGACGATTGATGATGAAGAAAGAGAATTCTCGGTTCAGTTCTCCACCTTAACGACAGATCGCCACCTGGGGCTGTAATATGTTCAACAGAAAGCTATTACAAAGCTAATGCGGTGTCGAGGGGGAGAGACAGCAGTACAGAGAAATGATTGCTTGTCTAAATGATTGAATGCTTGATCCCCCTAGTAATGCTAAAAAAATAAACCTAAGTTACAAGATTTGACCTATCAAAGCTGTAGATGCATACTGAATGTAAAATGAAGTAAACCTACTCTATATTTACAATGAAAGGACTTAGATTTCTACAAGGTAGAAACAAGTCCAATGGCAGTAACTTTGTCTTGAGCATCAGGGTCTGCGCATTGCTGTCGGCGCGCGCGGCACTATTTGTATCTACCTGCGGCTTGGCGCTAGTGCTTGGATCATGAGGGGTGCACGCGGCGCTGTTGGCACTCGCAAGCCGCTGGGCGCCGGCAAGGAGTTTTGGTGGGACGACAGAGGCACATGCGCGCTTGTCACTTGGCGTTGCTGAGACCACGGGGCCGACCGTGGCGCTAGGTTTTGAGAGGCTTGCCAGAACGCCACGGGACGCGTCCAAGGGTTCATGGGCAAAGCTGAAAAGCAGCCCATGACATTCCAAATGAAACATGGGTATTCTGTTGCTGAACCACAAACTTAACATCAAAGCAATAGAAAGTACAAAGCAATCTGAGAAATACCTTTGAAAAAATGGGCAGCATAGTAGACCAATCAAAGCTTCATTATTCATCAGTGGTACGAATCTTGAGGCCTGGTATTTCTCTTGTCATTATCAGATCCTCTTGACATCGAGCACTTCCTCTGACATCTATCTACCGGAGAGAAACAAGCATCCTTTCTAGCAATGACCCTACTGCCAGGCACTTTTTGATCTTTAATATGGTGAGAGAACCGAGAATGTCAAGAGAAGGTAAACTTCTTAGGCTGGGACAAATTTTGCATATGAGAACACCAAGAGAAGGCATAACCCCGGCTATTAAATCCACCAATCCTGTAACCGTCAACATGTTCCGAAATTTGAGTTACGGGAATCCCACAAAAAAATCAGTCTGAACTTCTCTTACCAAAGGCATATCTTCAATGCGAAGAGATTCAAAGAGCTAGAGATGTCCAAGAACTGGGAGCGACGGACACTCTTCACAGCCCTTCAAGTGAATGCTTTTAAGATTGAAACCTATGTTGGAAAAGGAGACTAGGGAGTAGACACGCTATATCTAAAATAACATCAACTAGGGAGTGGAAAACTCTATGTCTAAAATAATATCAATTTGGGAGTGGAGACCCTATGCTGGAGAAGGAGACTAGGGAATAGAGAATCTATGTTAGAAATAACATGGACTAAGCAGTGAAGACCCTATGTCGGAAAAGGAGACTAGGGAGTGGAGACCTTATGTCTAAAGTAATATCAACTAAGGAGCGGAGACCATTTGTTGGATCTGGAGACTAGGGAGTCGGGACCTTATGTCTAAAATAATATCAACTAGTGAGTAAAGACCCTATGTCTAAAATAACATCAATAAGGGAGTAGAGATCCTATGTTGCGAAAGGGGACTAGGGTGTGGAGACACAATGTCTAAAATAACATCAACTATGGAGTGAAGACCCTATGTTTGAATAGAAGACTAGAGAGTGTACACTGTATGTCTGAAAGAACATCAACTAGGAAGTGGAGACTCTAAGTTAGAAAAGGAGACAAGGGGGTGGAGACTATGTCTAAAATAACATCAATTAGGGAGTGGAGATCCTATGCTGGAAAAAGAGACTAGGGAGTGGAGACTCTATGTCTAAAATAACATCAACTCTATGTCTAAAATAACATCAACTAGGGAGTGAAAACCCTATGTTTGAAAAGAAGACTAGGGAGCGGAGACCCTATGTTTCAGATTTTCATGAAACTTGACGTGACCAAGGACAACTAGTGCATCATGCCCAACTGTACGATTGATCCATTCCAACTCAAGTTCCTCAAGCGACATCATGTGTAAGTTGGCCTCTAATACCTGAGTTTCATCTTTTACATTTTCAAATCTAAAGAGGTGAAGTGATCCCTTGAGAAATGTCATTTTCTTTAGTTCCACAAGAGTATAACCTTCACCAACCACAAATGTAGATAGGGTTTGAAGATTTATTATTTCTCCAAATTCTGATGGCATGTGCGGTATTTGCCGACACTTAACAAACTGAAGATGCCGAAGGTTTCCCAGATTCCAAGCTTGCAGGGAGAAAGCAAAGGTCTTCGCAACTATTCAATTGAAGTGTCTGCAAATAAAAGAGTGTACCTATTGATTCTGGTATACATCGTAAAAGATTACCAGATAGATTAAGGTAACGAAGGTACATTAAACTGTCAATTGTTTCTGGCAGCTCAGCAATGTGCCCATGACTCAAATCCAGAACTCTTAGCATACTGAACTTTTGGAGGAGATACCAACACATGCGTCGACATTCCGACATGTCAAGAGGAAGGTCCGCAATCTTCCACACTTGGGGATTCCTCCATATATTTAACTGACACCAAATTGTTGCAACAGAGCGACAAATGACAAATGTTTCCAAGTGAGGGGTAACATGTTGGCTTTCCATCCTCCAGTAAAGTGAGCCATCTCGCGAAAGAAGTCATGCATTTTGTATATCTTCTTCTTTTCTAAGTAAAAAAATGACCTCCATATTAGATCCTTAAGGTTCTGCTTACCGATGCATTCCAAAGTTATTTCACCCATAGGCTGAATGAGACCTTCGTCCAACCACAGCAAGACTAAATTCTCCTTTTCAAACTTATAATTTGCAGGGAATAGAGCACAGTAAGCATGGGCGGATCTACATGTATGGTTACGGGTGCTCGAGCACCCATTAACCTCGACTCGGAGCATGTATAGTTATATAGAGAATTTAAGAAAAAGATATAATAAATCAGCAAGCACCCAAGTAACAAAGAGTTAGGTGGGTGTTTTGGTTTATGATAGGTGCTAGAGCATTATAAAAGCTGAAGAGTGAGGGATCGAATCTCATGCCTTGCAAGTTTTTTTCCCTCAATTTTTTTTTATATTATCAAGCATTTTATTTTGCCCCAATCATGAGGTCCTCTTTTTATTCTTTTCAGTTTTCACTAGCGACTTTTTTGAGCCAATATTACTTTTATTTTTTTGCTTTTGACTTTGTTTTATCTTTTTTTTCTTTGCTTTTCTTTTCTTACTTTATCTAATTAATTATAGCAAAGAAAGAAAAAGAAAATTTGCTTTAGAAAAATAAAGAATTCTTCCCGAACCGCAAAATCCATAGATCTTTTTCTTGCTAATTGTGTTATCCATCACAGTTTCACGACGTCTATAATATTAATATCATGGTTTTCTAATTAAATTTTTTTCATTGTATTTAAATAGTTACATACTTATACGATGGGATTGACAATAACTTTACGTCAAAGAAAGTTAAGCACCCACGAAACTAGAATCCTGGATCCGCCACTGGCCTTGTGGATTAGTCGAGCGTATGGCAAGCTACCCCGAAAATCACCATTATCATCAAATTTTAAAGAGTGAGAAAGGAGGAGGAGGGGGGAATAGATTGTCTAATCGACTGGTATCTCTAAGAAAAAATCCCATCACCCACACGTAACTAATGAAAAAGAGCCTCCTGACTCAAACAACATGATACTAACAATAAAGACCAAATTAGGTTTTGTATCGAATAGTTAGATCCGTCATTACGTAATGACCAAAAAGTGCCACTGTATTGGAACGATTGATTTGGTGTGGTTGCGTCATTACTTTATTTTTTCTCTCATCTTGCCTTTCCTTATTATTAGATAATTCTATTTTATCCTTTACCTTACATTTTTCTATAATAAATTTATTTTATACATTTTATTTTTATTTTTTATTATAACTCAAAGACATTGTTCAATATTATTTTTGTAATTTTTAAAATAATTATTTATTTATAGACAAGGAAAACATGCGCAAAGTGCGTAAGCTACTCTTAGCAAAATAATTCGTCTTTTTACGCTTTTGAAATAAAGTTCATACTAGACAAAATAATCATTTGATTATTTTTTAATATGTAGGACTTTGAAAAAAAAACTAAAATATTTCTTATTAAATGATTCCTTATTTGAGATAAGTTTAAGTCACAATATTTAGGACTTTAAAAGTAAACTTTACCTTATATATAAATTATTAAAAAGAAAAAAAAATCACCAACGACCCAAAATTAGCAACTACATCACAAAATCTTTATCACGTTTATTCTGCCAATCTCCCCAATCCTTCATTAATAAAGATGTTGTACCCTTCATATTTTCAATTCCAACAATATCCAATAGAATATTATTAATGAATTAATATTTACCTGTAATTAATAAAAGACTAGAATATACACCTTTGAAAATATTTAGTTAAAGTACAATTCTAACAATGAAAATGTAAACTGAGATTTAACATTGTGAATCCTAATATCTTACACAGAAGACACATTTTTTAAATAACATTAAGAAGTTTTTATTTAACACATGAGTATTGTCATGGGCAGCTTTCCAGCCATGCCCCATGACACTTTGGGTGCGCTCCGTGGTCCTGGCAAGCCTCCCAACGCCCAGCGCCACAGTCGGCCCCTTGGTCTCGGCAGCTCCAAGTGACAAGCACACGGGTCTCTCTGTCGCCCCACTGATAACCAGCTCCAGCGCCCAGCCACAGGCAGATGTCCACAGCGCCGCACACGGACCCTGATGCTAAAGACAAAGTTGCTGCAAACGGACTTGTTTCTTCCTTGTAGAAGACTAAGTCCTTTTCATTGTAAATATAGAGTAGATTTACTTCATGTTCTTTTAGTATGCTCCTATAACTTCCTTAGGTAAAGTCATGTGACTTTGGTTTATTTTTTTTTAAGCATTATTAGGGGGATCAAGCATTCAAAACTTTCTAGCAAACAAATAATTCTCTATACTAATGTCTCTCCCCCTCGACACCGCGTAGCTTTTCTGTAATAGCTTTCATTTATGCAATCAAGCTTTCTTTTATTCTCAATTCTCTTTTCTGTTCTCAGTTGCTCACGACATTGATTTTTCCCTACGGCACTGACAATCTAGTCTAGCGTACGGAAGGGACCTCAGTTGGTGGACATCAATCGTACTGACATTGATTGCTTAGCCTTACGTTGCCCTTCCAAAGAACCTCAGGAAGGCGCCGTGTAACAGTACACGCGCAGCTCGCACTCTAAGACTAGTAACTCTAAATAAGTAAAATAAGAGATATAATTTCATTAATTTTCAGCATACACGATCGTAGAGTATTTCTTTAAAAGTAGAAATGCAGTTTTTTATTGATTTCCCTACCCCTTTCTTATTGAATTGCTCTCCTCCTTTGCGTTAGAGCTCCCTGATAAATTTGTATATTTTCTCTACATTTGGTGCAGTTGGATTGTGCCTTGAGTATTTAAAAACCGACTAAACTAATTAAATTGTACCGTTCCGAATTGACTTTTAAGTTTCTTTTAATAAAACCGAATATTTTTATATAAATCTATAATTATACCGATAATTAAGGGTATGTTTTTATTTTATGAAAATAAACAGAAAAAATATATAAAAAATTTACATATGAAAAATAAAATTATGTATTAAGTTTAAAAATATAATAATGCATTAAATTTTTCCTTGGCCTTGGAATTATGAAAATGATTACAAGCCAACAAGTCATTAAACTCAAAATCCTAATTCCTAAACCTATTTTGCTACTCCTATTTAAACTAAATTATTTTCAGCATATTTACTAGCAAGACATAAGGTATTCTAGTGATTATTAGTAACAAACTACAACGTATTGAATATGTTTCATTTCGTATGATTTAGATTTATCTTTTTGAATATGTAATCTTCTATAAATTTTATTTTTGAGTCCCAACTTGATTAAAAGCTTTTCACTCGTGTGATTTATATTTTTTTTTGCCTTTGCTTAGTTTCTTTTACGTCGTTGTAGAATAGTTGATGGATTTATACTCTAGTCATCTTCCATGTTTTCTTAATTCATCACCCTTTAAATAGTTAAAATATATAAAGAGTTTTGCTAAGTTATATAAAAGTATGAATGTTATTGCATTATACTCTACTAGTGAGTAGTGATTTTACATGACATTTTAAAAAAATACATCAAAATTAACCAAATCGAACAGATACCAAAGAAAACCGGCATAATTAAGATGATTTCGAAAAGTCTTAGTTTGGTTATACATAATAAAATAACTGAAAAATTAATATGTTATAAATTTTATAAAATAATTGGCTTAACCAAATCATTGACACTGTTACTTTGAGGCGTCGAATTGAGCTAATTAAGTGAGTTTATGGTGTATGATTCCATCGCGGTGATATCAATAAATTAGTAGGAGTTCTAACATCATTTACACTAAGGAAAAAAGGGTGGAGAGGCAATACTATTCTCGCTTTTGCCCCTTACTTATACTCTTCCTTTGTGGTTTTTCTTTTATTATTAATATACTAAATACTAGGCAGCATGCGTAGGAGTATAATTTTCCAAAAAAAGTAAATTGAAATTATGTTTGGACATGCATTTCACTTGAAAAAATATTGCAGTTTTGCGAGTGGGGAAACAAAAATTTCTCAAGATTTTGACAAAGTGATTCAAAACCACTTTTTGATTTTTGAAAAACTCATTTTGAAGAATTTCCTCATCTTGGTAAAGTTGGTAAGCATGAAATAACCAAATCTTGTGCAAATAAGGCAACCAAATTTAGTGTAACTTTGCATTTTTCCCATTTAAATTTAGTTTTCATTGTGTCAATAGGAGTATATATATTACTGAGTCTATATTCAGAGTAGAACAATGACTTTAGAATAACCAAAACCTGTATTATTCGAATATTACTTAACAAATTATTTAGGTAGTCTATTAGATTGCTTGTTACCTCTGTTTCACACCAAATTTGGTAAAATAATGCATTAAATGTTGGCTTGTGTTATAAAATAAAAATTGTAAAATAAATTAACGGAAGATAAGTATAGAGAGATAGATATATTATTCAACTTCAAACTCATTTATTATAATGAACTGAAATCTCCTCTATTTATAGAAGAAATGAAGTTGTTGTGTAAGCTGCTTCTGCAGTCTGCTGTATGAGCTGCTTGTAAGTTGCTACTGTATCAGATATAGGTAATCTTCTACCAGGGATGATGTTATCCATAACGGGGTACCAAAATAGTAAGCTCATTGTACCATATGTAGATAATCTTCTACCGGAGATGATATTTATCCATAACGGGGTATCGCAAGAATAAGCTCATTATAGTAGATATAAATAATCTTATACCGGGGATGATGTTTATCCATAACAGTATACCGAAAGAATAAGCTAATTGTACCAGATATTTATCAATTTTCTAGTAGTCTAACTCCTCTATGTTGGAGTACTTAATTAAGTTATTCACATTAATACTCCTGCATTCCTATTAGTGGACAGTGGTGTGTTAGAAATTCATTCTTATAACTTAGTCTTAGTTTGGAGAAAAATGAAGGACAGAGACTTAAAAGGATCAATTTTGTGTGTCTGTGTGTGTATTAGTAATTTAATAACAATATAAAGTATTTAGAAATTAAAAGGTGTATTATAATATTTAATAACTAATTAGTCAAATGAAATTGTTATTAAAGATAAAATATAGGCTGATTAAAGATAAATTTGTTATTGTTTTTATCAAATGAAATTGTTTCTCACACGGCCAAATTGACATTTTACTTTCAAAAGGATTATCAATATCGATGCAAAAAGTTTTCATCACGATAGAATAACCTTAGGTGAAAATACATCTTATTATATGTTTGTACCTCATAAAATAAAGTAACTAAAAATATTATATATCTAATCAAACTTTGATTACTCGTTGTAGGTTTAAACAATACCCAATCATCTTGATCTAGACAAAAGTCATCATGCAAATATCCACATTAATCATTCATAGGAACATGTACTTTATACTCTCGTGTATACATTTTAAGTAAAATTTATTTAATAATATTAATGTTATGTTACAAAATCAAATGTATATAACTCGACATACACGTATACCGCATAGGCGAAAAAATTAGTTGTCATAAATACATAAATAATGCATTAAACGTTGGCTGCAAATATTAGTTATTACTATTTTGTAAAATAAAGAGTTAAATGTAAGTAAAATCTCTTATATTAATTACCCAAAATAATATTATCTCTGATTTTAATTTTATGATCCTAAAAGAAACCCTGAAAACTTTGCAAACTCGCTTCTCTCTAATTTTTTTTCTCCCTCCAATTATCATTCTACTGCAAACTGTAAGCTTTTTCTTTTTCTCTCTTCTATGTATTTTTCTTGTGAAATTGATATTCTCCCAATTATTTTTCAATGGGGAAATACAAAATATATTTGTGTCTTATGTTACTTTTGGATAAGGAGAATTTATGTAATCGATCCCAACTAGTTTAAGATTAAGGATAGTTGTATTGTTTTGTGCGTTGTCCTACTCTATAACGTTTGTGACTTTTACTACTCCCTCCGTCTCAATTTATGTGCCTATTTCGAGAGCTAAACGAATTATTATTTCACAATATTTTTTCAGATGCCTTCTAGATATTTTGAATTTATTAATTATTTGTGACTTATAGTATTTTTTTTTTTTACGTAATCTTCAAATTTATAGATTTTGCTTTAAAAAATTTAAAGATTCTATATCCAAATTGTTGGTCAAAATAAGAAGTTTGCATCTCGAAATCAAAGCTTGACCACATAAATTGAGATAAATGGAGTAGTTTATTTGCTTCCCAGTTGACAAGCTCTTTTCCTGATAAATGCATATCTATCAAGTAATATATTGGTGTTGTGAGGTGATAACCATTCCTATTACATAATTTTGTGACTTTTAGTGTTCGTTTGGTAGGAGTGATAAGAGATAATTAATCTCGGGATTAAACTTAAAATGAGTTTATCTCATGATTGGTTGGGACAAAATCACGGTATAACTAATCCCCGGATTTGTTATTTCGGAATTGTAATGTTATTTTTTCCTTATGGGACGGTGGGATAACAATCTAGGGATAACTTGTATCCCTTGTTTGGTATATGGGATAAGAATAATAATCCTGGGATAAAATTTGAAATTAACTTTATCTCATGTTTAGTTTGGGTATTAGCTGATTTGGGGATTAACTTTTACACCAAGGTGTCGTTTGGTATGATGGATAAGCAAAGATAATCCTGGGATAAAAATTTATGCCGCTTTATCCGTTGTTGGTTACTAATCCTGGATAAGGTATTACAGGATTAAAAATAGTATCAGAATAACTTATACCCGCCAAAGGATGGAATAATAATCCCAAGATAAAGCAATAAAATTGACAATCTCGGGATTAATGCAACACACCAAACACTCAACAAGAAATAATATCAGGATAACCAATCTTAGCTAAACTAATCCAGTATAATTTAATCCTAGCTTAACTTGTATTCAAACCAAACGACCATTAAAGTGGTGGGATTAGCTATCCCATATAAAAGGTGTTAGAGATATTTCGGGATATCCCACTATTGTATCAAACGACCCCTTATAGTACTAGTTACTAATAGTATTTGCTTTTCAACTGATCCAATTCTTTTTAATGGTAAAAGAAACTATATTTTGGGTTTGATGTGTTTTGCCTTCTCACATTATACAACTTTTGTGACTTTTACTAGTTAGTACTAGTGTTTGCTTCCCAGCTGATAAGCTATTTTCTCCCAACTACAAATTATATGTTGGGTTTTGCTGTTGTAGAAGTTATAGTATTTGCTTCCCTTATGATAAGTTCCTTTTTCCAATTATGTTCAATTGTAAAATTCAAATAATACATTAGGTTTATGCTATTTTTGTATCATCTCCTACTGCATAATGTTATTAACTAACTGAGCTTGATT
>MCJB01050313.1:0-34890 GCA_002018475.1 Nicotiana obtusifolia
ACCTCCCCTATATATATGACTTCACACAAGTCAAAACAGCCACCAAACAGCCAAACAACATCAACAAGAATCATATTGAACCTCCCAAAACAGTCCACGCACAAACCAATCACTTCATACGTACAATGGCCACTATAGTCGTGTCAAACAATCCGGAAATGTTATGAACAACTATCAGGCCACAACCCTAAATATATATGGTGTTTCTCCACACCCTTCCTCATCCAAAACTCCACAAATCAGTAGTATAACTCGCAGCTTTACAGCAACACATAACAGTTCACAAAACAGTCCGCTACAAGTGAATAACTCGAACTCACGGCTTCCGATCACCGTCCCGTGAGTTCTTACACACATAGAACGACTTACCAAGACTTAACAGTAGAAAACATGTATTAAATAGAGCAGTAAACTCACCTTGCTTATTAGATAACTCAGCCCTTGATTTGGTTCCTCAAACTCTAGGGTTTACCTTCAACTAGAACTTGAAAGAGGGGAAAAATCGATTAGGGTTTGTGTGGGATTATTTTGGGGAGGGGTTGCAGGGGTTTTTTTAGGTTTTGAAGCTGTGAAATAATAGTGAATTATCTGTCTTTAGAAGCTTTTAAAAGCCCTCTCTTAACCGACTTTGGGCTTTTAAATTTTAGCCCTTAATTTTGGCAAGTAGGTGATGCACCTACTTGTCACCTACCAGCCTGCGCGGTTCTACGGAAATACAATTATCTCAATACTCCGAGATTGTATTGACAAACGGTTTGAAGAATTGGAAACTAGACTCATAGACCTTTAATTTGGTAGGTATATCAGTCCGTAATTCCTTGTAAATTGGGAGAAAATCGCAGAAACATTTGACCTAATGTTTAAGTAAAATTGTGAACCTAAGTTGCGACAACTTTTGTCGACTTTTGTTTCATAACTTGTTTGACTTCAAGACTTATGAAACGGATATCATATCATCCAAATACCTTAAAGCATGACCTCTTGGTGATGTTAACCACCTCTCGATTTTCCCAAAAACGCGAGTTACAACATCCTTAACTCGTTTATCCTCTAATATTTGTTAACCACCCTTATAAACCTTTGCATCGTTTAAGACCAATAGGACTAAACTCTTATTGTCTCAAAGGTAATTCTCTCCTCGAACCTAGGTAGACTATCTTACGATGTAATCTAACACGTACAAATATAGGTTATAACATCCGCCTTTTGGGCTTACACTTTTATGCCTCGGCATGAGCCTTGATGAAAGAGTCTTTTTGAATCTCAAAAGAGTTTATGGAATGCTCGGGTAACAATGAATACCACGTCAAGGCTCCCTTTATGAGAGTCTCTCCAAATTTCTTCAGAAAAACAATTTCAATTTCATGAGGAGCTAAATCATTTCCCTTCACCGCTATTGTATAGGTGGTAATATGCTCTTGAGAGTTTGAAGTTCCGTTATGCTTTTGCACTTCAGACATTTTAAACCGCTTCGGGATTAATTCTGGTGCCGCACTTGGCTTGTATGGAAATTGAGTATACTTCTTTGAGTCGGGACCTTTCAGCACCGGTGGTGCGCCCGGGATTTGGTCTATGTGGGCGTTCGCTTACCTCATAAATCGTAAGAGTTCATTCTTGTAGTGATCGTTTGTGTTATTGGGGCCAGATTTGCTCCCCTCATCCCCATCGGAGCCAACTTCGCCCCTCGGGGTTGTTGTCGACCCTTTGCATTGTTTGATTCACGGGGAGCGTCAGGAGAAACCAGAGTCAATGACATGTTCTTCCTCAGCATCATCAGGAGTTGTCTACCGAACATGTCGAGGATATTTCCTGTCATGCACCAGCGTGGCGTCATTCTCTTCATTGTAGGTGTCACTGATTGAGTCCTCGAAATGAGGTTGATCACCTCGAACCTCGGGATTGTGTGTGTTATTTACTTTGTTATCTACATTTCTTATGATTTTTTTTAAGACAAAATAATCAAAACATGTTAGTAAAAAGGCAACAATCAATTTAATTGCACGGTTGTCTAGGTCCCACGGTGGATGCCAAACTGTTTACCCGTAAGACGGTACAGTTTAATTTATATGTGGTTTCTAGACAAATGAATTAATTCGATCCTTAAATAACAAGATAATTGAAGAAATATATAACACTTAGCCTTGATAGGAAGATGAAATGATAGAAATAAAGTCTCTGGTAGTGAAGCCTTCGGGCGCAATAGTAATAAGAAAAAGAACAGAAAATAAGAAGATAAAATTTATTAGAGCTTTGAGTAGATTGTAGTATTATGTCCTTATTTAATCTCCAGTCCCAGACCAGACTAGCCAAATTCACCTCATAGTAACCATCCATATCCAAGACTGAGCTCATCAGTTGTACCACCGTTCCGGACTCCGATCCTTTTATTTCCGTCGATGATCCTAAATTTTCTAATGCATACGCTTCTGCGTTATGCTCCCTCTAGATATGAGCGATTAACCACTCCCGAAATCGTGCCAAAAGAGCCTGGACCTTTACCACGTATTGTTGCATACGTTCTTCTTTGGTATCAAAGATCCCATAAACCTGATTTACCACCAGCTGCGAGTCACATTTGATTTCGATAATCTCGGAATCAAGTCCCCGGGTCAATTCGAGCCCTGTAATCAAAGCTTCATACTCTGCTTCATTGTTAGTTAAAGGGATCGTTCTGATGTTTGGCCTTAGGGTTTCCCCCGAAGGCGTGATTAAGACTATTCTGAGTCCAGAACCCTTTACATTGAAAGCTCCATTCGTAAATAAGGTCCATACCCCCATGTCAATTCCGACACCATTACTGCCTCCTCAGCTGCTAGAGGCAGTAGTCCCAGACTAAAATCGGCCACGAAGTTAGCCAAAACTTGTGACTTAATTGCAGTCCTTGGTTTATATTCTATGTCGAATTCACTCATTTCGACGGCCCATTTGGCCAATCTACCAGAGAGCTTGCATTTTTGGAGGATGTTCTGCAAAGGGAATGTAGTCACCACAGCTATCGGGTGGCATTAGAAGTAGGGCCTCAGCTTTCGAGCGGCGACTGCGAGAGCTAAGGCCAGTTTTTTCAAATGTAGGTAGCGAGTTTCTGCTTCCATTAAAATTTTGCTAACGTAATAAATGGAAAATTCTGTACCTTTGTCCTTTCGGACTAAAATCGCACTTACTGCAACTTCTGAAATCGCGAGGTAAACTAGCAATATTTCACTTTCTTTTGGTTTCGAGAGCAATGGAGGACTTGATAAGTACTTCTTCAGGTCCCTGAAAGTCTGTTGGCACTCCGGTGTCCATTCAAAACTATTCTTCTTTTTTAGCAATGTGAAGAAGCGATGATATTTTTTCGATGACCGGGAAATGAACATGCTCAAAGCCGCTAACGTTCCTGTGAGTCTTTGGACTTTCTTTACATTTGACAATTGATTCCGGATATCGTCTATGGACTTGATTTTGTCGGGTTTTACCTCAATTCCCCTTTATGAGACCAGAAATTCCAGGAACTTACCCAAACAGACCCCAAAAGTGCACTTCTCGGGGTTAAGTTTCACGTTATGCTTCCTCAGGATATCGAACGTTTCTCGTGAATGCTTAAGTTGGTCATCTATATTCTAAGACTTAAAGAGCATATCGTCTATATAAACATTCATCGTTTTTCCTATTTGTTTTTCAATCATCTTATTTACGAGCCGCTGATAAGTGGCTCCGACGTTTTATAACTCGACGGGCATTACATTGTAACAATATGTACCAAAATTTATTATAAATGAAGTTTTTCCTGATCTTCCGGGTTCATCTTAATCTGGTTGTACCAGGAATAAGCATCAAAAAAACTCATCAACTCGTTTCCGACCGTGGAATCAATCATTTGATCGATATATTTGGTAGTGGGAACTAGTCTTTCGGGCACACCTTATTAAGATCTTTATAGTCCACAAGTATGCGAAATTTATTGTTCTTCTTAGGAACTACTACTACATTGGTTAGCAGATATCTCATCTCTCGGACCGAATCGATTTTAAGCAAGCGGGTTACCTCTTTGACGAAGATATTCCTTGTCTCGGCAATAGGGCATTTCTTCTGCCGTATCGGAGGTATGTAGGGATCGAAGCTCCATTTGTGCACGGCTATTTTCCATCGAGATACCTGTCATATCGTTATGCGACCATGCAAAACAATCAGCATTAAATTTAAGAAATTCAATATAACCAGACCTGAGCTCCGGATGCAGTCCTGTCCCCAAATGGAATTTTCTTTTTAGGAATTCTTCGAACAATGCCACTTGGTCCAGTTCCTCCACCGTGGACTTCGTTGCGTCCGTATCTTCCAAAACTTGGAAATATCTCGGCACCTCATATTGTTCTAACGACTCTGCCCCCGGGCTAACTTCTTCTGACTCGGGAAAAAGCGTCGGTTTCTTTAATTGCTATGTCGTGCGCTCCTTCTCTTTGCTACTGAAAACTGAGATTGCATTCATCTCCCTTGCTACCGGTTGATCACCTCGTATCTGTTTGATTCTTTCGGCCGTTAGAAACTTCAATAATTGGTGATATGTTAAAGGTACAGCTTTCATCTCGTGTAACCATAGCCTCCTCAGGATGATGTTGTATCCCATATCACCATCTACTACTTCGAAGAGGGTTATTTTTATTATCCCTTCAGTTTTCGTGAGCAGCAAGATCTCTCACCGAATCGTCACGCTTGCAAGGTTGAATCCAGCGAGGAGCTTTGTTGTCGGAATAATGCTTCCAGTGAGTTTATTTTGTTCCAGTACTCTCCATCATATGATATTAGCCGAACTTCTTGGATCCACTAGAACACATTTAATCTTAAAATCTAACACATTTAAAGAAATTACCAGTGCGTCGTTGTGTGATAACAGCAATCCATCTGTGTCCTCCTCCGTGAAAGTGATATCATCTTCCTGGATTCTTTTGCTACCGAAAAGGTGACCCCGTTAATCTCATTCTCCAACTAGATCATATTGATCGTTTTGCATGGGGTTTCTTCTCCTGCTTTCGAAGGTTCTGCGTTGTCTCTGTGGCGACCATAATTGTTCTTAGCTCGATCACTTAAGAATTCTCTGAGGTGATCATTCTTCAATAATGTTGCCACCTCTTTCCGGAGATGTTGGCAGTCCCCTGTTCGGTGACCGTTAGACCCGTGGCGTTCGCACCATAAGTTGGGATCCCTCTAGCTGGAATCGAATCTCATAGGTCTCGAGAATCGTGCCTCTTTAATGTTTCTCATGGCTGACATCAGTTCCACTACACTGACGTTGAAGTTATGTTCTGATAACCTGGGGTAAGAAAGATCCCGAGACCCCGACGTTTCTTTATCTTCAAGTGATCTATTATTTCGACCACGATCGATCCCTCTGTCAACGTTGAACTTATTTGCTGCTTGAGAATTTCTGTCGCGACCTTCAATCTGCTTGTAGGGCAAAAACCGGCCACCCGAAGTCCATCTATCCGCGTCGTAGTCATCCTTTGATTCTTCTCTGCTCTTCTCCTGTCCTTTGGCCGATGAAGTAGAGCCAACCTGATCATCCTCGATCCTTATCTTTGACTCGTACCGATTGTGAACATCTCCCCAACTTGTTGCTTGAAACTCAAGCAGGCTCTCCTTTAACTTCTGAGAAGCGTCAGAACTTCTTGGATTCAATCCTTTGGTGAATGCTTTGGCTGCCTATCCATCCGGGACAGCCGGGAGCAACATTCTTTCTTTCTATAATCATATAACAAGCTCTCGTAATAATTCGGATTCTCCCTGTGCGATTCTGAATATGCCGACCTTCCGGGCTTGTACTTTTCTGGCCCCAACATGACCCTTAATGAAAGAATCCGTGAGCATCTCAAAAGAATCTATGGAATGCTCGGGTAATAATGAATACCACGTTAGAGCTCCCCTCATGAGAGTTCCGCCAAATTTCTTTAGCAACATAGATTAAATTTCTTGAGGAGCTAAATTATTCCCTTTCACCGATGTTGTGTAGGTAGTAATATGCTCCTGTGTGTCTGAAGTTCCATCATACTTTGGAATTTCAAGCATTTTGAACCGCTTCAGGATTAGTTTCGGTGCCGCACTCGACTTGTACGGCAATTAAATATACTTCTTCGAGTTCGGGCCTTCCAACACTGTTGGCGCGCCGGGGATTTGATCCATGCGGGCATTTACTTCCCTCATGAACTGCAAAAAGTTCATCCTTTAATTGATCGTTCTCGTTGTTGAGACCGGATCTGCTCCCCCCAGCCCCATCGGAGCCAAATTCACCCTGGGAGTGTTGTTGTCGACTCTCTCCTTGTTTGGTCTGTGGGATCAACGAGAGGAATTGGACCTCGTCTGTTTGCATTATTCGAATCACCTGATAGCGCCTGCTTCAGTTCTGTCATAACATGATCGTGTCGCGTGAGATGGCCTAGAATGATTGCATGTTGCTCTTGCAGGACCCTCACTGCATCCGCTACATGCTCCTCATCAGCATCATCGGGAGTTGTCTCCCGAACCTGTTGAGGGTACCACATGTCATTCACCAGCGTGGCGTTATTCCCCTCACTGTGGGTGTCACTGATTGAATCCTCGAAATGAGGCTGATTCCCTCGAATTTCAGGGTTGCGTGTGTCGTTAACAGTGTTATCTGCCATTTTTCGTGATCTTTTCTAAGACAAAGTAATCAAAAGATGTTAGTATAAAAGGCAAGGATCAATTTAATTGCACGACTGTCTAGGCACCACGGTGGGCGCCAAACTGTTTACCCGTAAAACGGTACAATTGAATTTATACGTGCTTTCTAGACAAGTGAATTAATTTGATCCAGAAATAATATAATAATTGAAGAAATGAATAATACTTCGCCTTGAAGTATAGATGAAAACAGTAGAGATGACAATTCCGGGACAGTGCTTTTGGGAACAGTGATGATGAGATCAAAAAGCAAGAAGGTAAAATTGTATAAAGCTTTATATAGAATAGGGTATAAGTTCAGCCAGAAAATTCGTCCCCTTACAATAATTACTGAGCTCTTTATTTATAGCTATGTCTAGGGAAGGAAGTCCTGGTATCATGTCCTCCTTTAATGTCGTTTATGAGGGTCATTGATGAAGACGTAACGGTGAACATAAATGTCAAATTCTCTATAACGGGTCGTCGCTCTTAATGCTGCAGAATATTCCTTATTAAATGCTACCGGGCGCAGAGTTTAACACACCTTTATGAACGTTATCCTTTCCGGTGGCAAGCAAAATGGCTGTATTCGGTCTTTTAGTCATTCTGCTCTTGGGTTCCACGTGTTCTCCCGTTAGACGACCACGTGTCATATCATATTTCATCATGTACATATATATCCACAATACATTTGATGGTTCAATTGAATACATATATATATATATACATATATATATATATATATATATATATATATATATATATATATATATATATATATATATATATATATATATATATATATATATATATATATATACATATATATATGAATTTTGTATCTCCTTGACGTGTAAGAACGGGTAGAATGAAGCAGGAAAGGCTCAAAGTGAAAATGCCCCGGAATCAGTGACAGCAGAGGGTTTTGCTTTGAGAATCCATTATGCTAAGATGCCTACATTGGATGCAAGTGAAAACATAAAAAAGGGATTAGTGATCGGTCAGGTACACAAAAGCATAAATGTAATAAGATATAGAGACCTTTTTATATTTAAAAAGGAAAATGATCGTATTTTCCTTTTTACTTTCAAATATTATTTAAGTATATCCTGTTGAGTTTTTTATCTAATTAGATAAACAGTATGAATGGAAAATGTAGGACAAAAATTTGGAGGGAAACGAAAAGTTTAAAGTTGTTTCCTTTACGGATGCACTTTGTCCCTTATCGAAAAATGAAAAGAAAATCTTTTTGATTATATAGGGAAGCACATATTCTAGCTCTTAAAGAGTTAAAAAGAAGTGGTGTCTCGCGCGTCGTCGCTCGACTCGGCTTCGGTTTTGAATTTGGTCAATAGATATGATTGATTGGTAATTTTTTGGACCAAATTTATTTTTTATTTTCCGTTATATAATTTCTTTTCTAATATTTTTTCGCGAAATTTTAATTTAAAATTTGCGGTTCCCAACGGTAAAATTCGTGACTAACAGAACAGACACCATATCAAACGAACAAGTATGTTGGCACTTGTTGAAACTCAAATTTTTGGCTATAAATACAAAGGAGTAGCCTCAATTTTTACCACCGAAAATCTAAAAACTCTCCCCTCATCTTCCGCATTTCTGCATTATTATTTTCAAAGTGAAATATAAACATAAGTGTGATTTACTGCCGTTTGTTGAGTTCGTCGAAGTTCTGTAATTTTCTTTGTCTGTATTATATCATAGTTGTTCTGTTCTATCATGAAAAAAATTAATCAAATAACCTTGAACAATAGTAAGAAATTTTTTTAAGAAGCACAGCTTTTTGTTGGGCTCAAAAAATTTTTATTCTTCTGTTTCTATTTCTGTTATTGTTTTATTTTTGCACAAATTATTTCTTGAAGACAGATACTAACATACCCTTTTATACTATTCAACTAATAAGAGGGAATAGCAGGTACCTAAAGGTCAACATGTGTGCTTCTTTGGAATTAAAGTTAGTTTGAGGATACTTTTATCATTTTAAATATTTTAAGTCCATCCCTAGCTCTCTGTAATTTTAACATGTGGCAGTACCGCAAGTTTTCAGTTCCATCTAACACTCTGCGCCTCTAACGTCATCTCCAGACCATCTGCTCACTATCTCATGTTGTTGTTAAGTTTGCAATTGAGTGTATTTTCTTCGGTGGATTGTATTTTGTGGTGGGTATCCCTTCTACTATCGCTTCGATTCATCTTTATCGGTAATTTGTCTTGAGGAATATTTGAGAAATTTTTTTAATGAATTACCATTTCTATTGAAGTTCTCTAGGTGTTTGAGAAAATTCTTCAATGAATTACCATATCTATTAAATTTCTTATGCATATTTCTGTCTTGTCTATTGTTTATGTGTTTGAGAAAAATTCTTGAACGACCAAACTTATCAGTTGGGTTAGCTTTTGTAAATTGGAACAACCTAACATCCTCTGCATTAAAGTTTGCAGCATTTGCATCATGAAGCAAGACTTAGGAAAAGGGAAAGCTGTCGTGCACCTAAGTGAAATAACCTAGGATGTCCTGATGAATGTCATTTTTATGGTATTTGCAGCTTATTTATAGTGTCGTGTGCATTTATATACCGCGTGTCTGTAATATCAGGTAAAGAAAATTGCCTGGATAATAGATTTAGTTTGTTCAGGATGATTCTGGATGAGAATGCAAGAAGATTAATTTCATCATATTGCAGGGTCTACACAAAGTGAGAGGAGCATAATTGAAGATGCTCATGGAATTTTTGAAAAGTTTGAACTCATGCAAAACTTCATGCAAAACTCAACATTCTTGTGAGAACTATATATATCGCTATTAATTGTTGGTTAAAGTATTATAAATTTTTAATTTTAACCAAGTTTATTTTCTTGCTGTAGATTAATAATGTTGGAACAAACATTCACAAGGCCACTGGAACATACTGCTGAAGATTATGGCCACATATTTGCTAAAAATTTTGAATCTTCTTTGAGCTAACAATAGTTCCCCTTGTGGTATCTTTCCTTTCGCAATGTTGAAACTTTTTTCCCTTAGCTGTAACTTCTATATTTTACCGATCTAACATTTACTTCAACTTCGATTTGCAGCAAAACACATCGTAACAGCTTTTTATTGTCAGTATAATTATATATAGTATCTCTTATATCCCACGGTATGGCTAGAATAAGAAGGTAATACAGTGTATGACATAACAATGTGTAAGTTTTCTTCATATTGGCCCGGGCGAAGCCCGGGTTATCCCTACTAGTATATATACACATACCATACCGTTATTGAATGATCAAATTTGACCCTCAAACGTTACATGGGACATTTGAGTCCAAACATATAATTGTCTCAACCCAATTAAGAATCTGGATAGGGTGGTGGCTTATTTTAAAGGTTGGGTTTGTACGTGAATCGAGTTGCGTCAAATCTGTATTTAGCTTCAAAGTGTGAAATTCAAAAATACCCGGATACAAGTGGTAATTAAAAAATAGCCATAATTTCAAAAGTAATTGAAATTTAGTCACTTTTCATGTAAAGATAAATTTGAACAAAAATATTTCAGCATAATATATTGGAGTTCGAATTCTTTACATGTGAGTTTCTAGCATAATATGCTGGAAGTTCATACATAGATGTTTCAATCTCCAGTATTTTATATTGGAACTTTTCGTGTGCTGGAGTTTCAGCATAATATGCTGGAAGTTCATACACAGGTACTCCAATTTCTAGTATATTATGTTGGAACTATCTGTGTGCTGGAGTTCCAGCATAATATGCTGGAAGTTCACACACAAGTGTACCATCTCCAGTATATTATGCTGGAACTATTCGTGTTGCAGCAAAATAGTTGCTATTTTTTAATAACTTTATAAATATTGGTTATTTTTTAATTATCAGTCCGAAAATTAGCTAGCCAGTACTATTTTTGCCTCATCCCTTGCAAACGGGCGGGCTGAGCCGGATATGGGCAAGTCGAATATGGTCTCTAACTATATTTTCTATGACTTATATATTTTTTGAGGCTTATTAAATATGATCACTTTTGATAATTTTGAGACTCCATAACTGTTTTCCTTTAATTATGTTATCACCGTTAGTCCCATCTAACGTCTCAAATCACCAAAACCCTAACACGCCATGCCAAGACATGTCTCAAATCACCAAAACCCTGTCTTATCTAATAGCCAATAGATAAGACAGTAGCTTAACAATTTGAGGTGGTAATCTTTACGTGTCAAAGCAGGATATTTATAGGGGAAAATGAAATTGAAAAGGAGATTCGATTCTTCTGAGCAAATCTTCACAGCTATCAACTTTGAATGAAATTGAAAGAAGGCAAAAGAGAGAGCTGAAAATGGTTAGATTATATGTGGGAAGGGAAAAGAAAGAAGCTGATTGATATAATCTGACGGCTGCTATTGTGTCTCTGTGGTGAATACCATACGACGTCGTTGACGAACACAAATTGTTTGAGCTCTTGTTGGGCTATTGTGAAAGTTCAAAAATGAAAATTTTTACCTTTCTATACTATATATGAAATTTTATTACTTTTTCTAATTAAATTTTAATTTAATTATATGGGCATATACAATTTATCAATTATATACAAGTTAGTATTAATGAGTATTTCTTTATATTAGGAATTGAATAGGGAATCTTCATTCCTGCGCTCTCTCTCCGTCTCTCTCTTTCTCTCTCTCGCCGTCTTTCTCTCCTTTTCAGTTCTTTCCCCAATTTTCTTCTTTCATTTTTTATCCTTTCTTTTCTAAAAAAGTTATCAATGAATTTCAATTGTTAATATATAGAGTTTTAACTTAGCAATTTCCTTTTATGTTGTACAATTGGTGTTTGAATTGAAATTGTCAATCAATAAACTTTGAAAGTATTTGATTCTCCACCACTGACAGCTATTAAAAAAGCTCTGAAGCATTGAATTTGAATTTGGGTTTTCATAAACTATTGTTTGTTTGGACTGGGTGTTGTTGTAAACAATTGAAAATATTCTTTAGAGTTTATATCTCAATTTTGAGGGTATTTGATGAAGATTAGACTTGATTTTAGCTTGAATTTCATATTAAAATTCGAAGAAGAAGAAGAAGAAGAAGAAGAAGAAGAAGAAGAAGAAGAAGAAGAAAAGAAGAAGAATACGTGACATATAATAGTTATGATACTGTATTATAGCAGTATATAAATTGTATTTAAGTTGTATTCTGTTGTAGTTTCATATTTTGTATTTGAATGATGTATGAAAGATTGAAATTAGTTGTATATCGTATAAACAGTTGTAAGAAATTTGTATTTAAGTTATTAATACTATCTTTTACATAAAATTATTGATATGAATCAAAATTGTATTAAAAGAGGAGTTTTAATTGGAATTTCAGAGAGTAAGAAGAACATACCACATACAAAATGCATACAAATCATTTATGAAATATGTAAAAAAGATATATTATATAAAAATGTACTTTAGTCTTATGATGTTGTAGTTATATTTAACTGGGTAAGAATGATATATGAAAGTTGTAGATAAGTTGTAAATAAATTATATACTGTATAATTAGTTGTATGAAATTTATTTTTAGTATGTATGTTGTTGTAGATATATCAAATTTATATTAAATTTGTACGAAATTTATTTTTAATTTGTATGTTGTTGTATCATACATTATTCTTTTCTTATTCAATTTGTTAAAGAAAGAAAAGTAGAAAATGAATACCAAATTGAATCATGTGCACTCATTCATGTTTGTTTAAACCAAAAAACATGAATATTGTAGCAGAAATATTCCAAATTGGCTCATGTGCACATTCATGACGTACACATTTCAGCCTTCAAAGTTAATTGACTATAGACTTCAAATCTAATCGAACTGGAAAATGTTCGTGAAGAGTAAAGTCTGCAAGAAAATAAAAGCGACTTCACCTCTTCAAATTTTGGTAATATGATATAATAGTTTTTTATACAACAACTACGATAAGAATTAAAAAAACTTCACTGCTGCAATCAAAATATCTTCGATGACACATCAAAAGGGTTTATACTTGGACGTACTAATGTACCCAAGTTCACAAGGTTAACTAATAGAATGGAGAGTAGTAGGGTGTTGATCAATTCCCGACATTATTAGTAAAATAGGTGAGACTGCAACACAATCGAGAGACTACATTACAATTAATGCAATCTTGATATTGTACAGCAAATCTAGCTATTAACTCCACAGATTATCAGCCACCTCAGCAAAATTAATGATACAAAGATCCTTCCCGTCCCAGTAATGAATTTGGAATAAAAGATGCTGACTCAGTACCGTCTCAGTCGCTAATATCCTTATTGAAAGAGGAGTCTAGAGAAAATAGAAAAATGATGTAACTAAATCCCCTAATTTAAGGCATTAATAATGGTTTGTATATAATTTGTAAGTAATCCTTTTTTAGGGCGGGTAGTATACAAAATTATGATAATTTTGATAAATAAATTTCAAATATTATATAGGAAGGCAAAAATCTCTTCAAAAATATACAAATAGCATGGGCTAGCCTTTTTTTGAATTGACAATTGAAAAGAATTTTTTTTTTTCCCTCCTATACAATATTTGAAACTTATTTACTAAAATTATCCTAATTTTGTATATTACCCGCCATAAACAAGGATTACTTATAAATTATATACAATCCATTATTAGTGCCTTAAATTAAGGGATTTAGTGACATCTTTTTCCTATTTCTCTTTACTCCTCTTTTAATAAGACTCCTTTCCAGTTGTCTATTACCTATTTTAAGCCATAACAAACGAAACTTTAGTTATAAAAAAGAAAAAAATACGCTACAATATGACAACAACTTTGAATTGAATTGTCGCCAAAATTTATCGTTGTTTCCATCTCTATGATTGCTTTACTGAATAATTTATTAACAACATTATCAAACTACAACACCAATTGCAGTTGAATCAAAAAGTATAATTGAGCAGATTCAAAGTTTTAGCAGATTTCAAATTAAATTCAATCGCCTCCAAACTTCGGATTCAACTTTGTATTGGTATTCCCAACAAAAATCTATATTACCCAATTAATTTCTCGAAACAAAATCCAAATTTCACATAAAATTCAATTTCTCCGAAGCGCGACCATGGCGCTTTTAATGTGAAACTCGAAATTTCTCCATCCAAATCATTCAGTTCTATATTCAAGTTTTTCAGTTCAAATAAATATGAATCAGTGCACATGAGCCAAATTGGAATTTGTTCTCTACTTTTCTTTCCTTAATAAATCAATTGAGAAAAAAATAAGGTATGATACATCAAAGTATAAATTAAAAATAAATCTCGTACAAATTTAATGCAAAATTTGAATATCTACAACAAAATACATAGTAAAAATAAATTTCATACAACCAATTATATAGTATACAACTTATTTACAACTTATCTATAACTTTTATACATCTCTACCCAGTTAAATACAACTAAAACATCATACAACTCAAATATAATTTTCACACAATATGTCTTTTGTATATATTTTACAAGTGGTGTGTTCTTCTTCCTCTCTAAAATTCCAATCAAAACTTCCTCTCTTAAAATAATTTTGATATCTATCAACAACTTTATGTAAAAAGATAGTATTTATAACTTAAATACAAATTTCATCTAATGATTCATACATTATACAGCTATTTTTTAACTTTCAAATAAAAAATATTTAATTACAACAAAATACAATTTAAATAAATTTATAATTTCGTAAGTATATTGTATGTCATGTGTTCTTCTTCTTCTTTTCCGACGAGTTTCAATATGAAATTCAGCCAATATCAAGTTTAATCTTCACCAAACACCCTCAAATTTAAGATATAAACTCCAAATAATATTCTCAATTGTTTGCAACAACACCCAATCCAAACAAACAATAATTTTTGAAAATCCAAATTTGAATTCAAAGCTTTGAAGCTTTTTAATGACTGTCAATGATGGAGAATCAAATACCTTCATAATTTATTAATTGACAATTTCAATTCGAACACTAATTGCGCGACATGAAAGAAAATTGCTTAGTCAAAACTCTATATTAAAACAACTAAAATTCATTGACAAAAAAAGAGAGGATAAAAAGCAGAGAAAAACGAAGAAAGAAAAATTGGGGAAAGAACAGAGAAGGAGAGAAAGAGAGAGAGATGGAGAGAGAGAGAGAGAGAGAGAGAGAGAGAGAGAGAGAGA
Source organism: Nicotiana obtusifolia (assembly GCA_002018475.1). Taxonomy (NCBI): domain Eukaryota; kingdom Viridiplantae; phylum Streptophyta; class Magnoliopsida; order Solanales; family Solanaceae; genus Nicotiana; species Nicotiana obtusifolia. The sequence goes on from MCJB01050313.1 coordinate 14,868, forward strand.
GAGAGCAAGGCAGCAAGCAGGGATGGGGAAATAACTGGTCCACTATTCAATTTCTAATATAAAGGGATACTCATTAATACTAATCTGTAGTATAGGAAGGTAAAAATTTCATTGAGAAATAGTCAGCATTTGCAAAGTCAATGATAGATAGCTACTATATGCTGGACAGAAATACTCTAACCGAAACACAAAAAGCTCCAACATAATATGTTGGATTATGGAGCTCCTGCGTATAAACTTCCAGAATATTATGTTGGAACTGCAGCACATTATGCTGGAATCTCATATGTAAAAGAATTCGATCTCCGGCTTATTATGCTGGAATTTTTCCGGATTTTAAGAGTATTTTTGTCAGATTTTCTTTTTACATGAAAAAATAGCTAAATTTTAATTACTTTTAAAAATGTGATTAATTTTTAATTAACATTTATAAATTAGGCTATTTTTATTTTTTTTCTCCCAAATTACACTCGATGACCTTAGAAATATGTGGTCTTGAATTTTTGATCCTTGCTTATCTCGTGGGCAAACCTTCAATGCCACAAGTCAATTATTGATGTGCAAAACTTTTTTGAACTCCGTGAAACAAACCGGGTTAAAAATTCAAAATCACCCACTTCTAAAACGATCCTTGTAAATTACCCTGGGTTGGATTGTTGGGGCATCTTGGTGAAGCTAATCCAATGGATTTATAGTCTTTTGGATAGAAAAGTAGCTGTTGTTTTTTTCATTATTATACAGGTTGTCCAAAATATTTTATCGACCAGTATCCATTTACAACTGCTGGTATTGTGTGCCTTAAATATAAATTGAATACCCTGAAGGTATACAGAGTAAATACCTATTGAATATTTTGACAGTAAACTAAAACAGTTGAACATGTTTTATAAGGGCATCCTGTCGACATGTCTGTGCCATTTTCATGTGGTTGAACCAAAGGCATTTCATATGTTTCCTTTTCCAGTTTTGGTTATAACATCAGTGTATACCAAACAAGACATGAATTTTTCATACAAGTGGGATTAGTATTATTATTTTGACAATTTGAGCATAATTCATTGTACTATGATTGTGCATCTACACGAATCTGAATCGTTGCTGCTTTATACAGTACCTTATTTCATTGTCAGTACATGTCATATTATCTTTGCTAATTCTTTAGCACGAGAATTATTAGTTCTATGGATTCCAGGATATAAACTATGGACTACTAGCGGAAGGTAGAGTTTTTTGTTCAATTTGTTAATTTAATGTGCAGTTAGATTATAATAATTAAACTAGGTAATGCTTTTTACTGTATCGCTTTTATCAATCATACCAATCCAAGTAAAAGTTAAAACCGGCTCCCGTGCAACCTAATTCATTATCTCAAAAAAGTGACGACGGAATCAAAAATTTATATAACGAGATTTAAAAAAATAAACTAGAATATTTTAGTCCCAACATATTTGTGATCTAACACTATTTTTGAACCCCATTTAATATTACACTAGAATTTTTCCTTATGCCAACAGAATTAACAGTTTATATATATAATATTGAAATTACTAGTATAACTCCTAACCTTGTTATTGTTCTTTTCATTTCTTACAATCCCACAAATGTAGAAAACAGAACAAATGAGGTCGCCGAGTAGGGGAAGCAACCTGATGAGGTTGTTGAGCAAGGGAGCAATTTGATGATGATGTTGAACAAGCGCTTAGACAGTAATATAAGAGGTTGTTGAGTGTAAAGATTTTGCTGTGGTGATTATAATATGCTCTTCTTGGGATCGCTTTTTTTTTTTTTCAAAAAGATTTTCTATATAAAAATTTTGATGTCATCATTATTTTTTTTATTCTCGTTGATTATTGTGTGTTGGTGCTATGTTATTATTGTTGTTATATAGCACAAATTACTACAATATAGAATTGTGAATTGAAGTGCACGAAATGGGTATTTTCGGAATTATAAATATATTTAAGGGTAATTCTATAATTTTACTCTTACTCCTCATGTCTTTTTATTAGACACGTGTACTTTATATTAGCAAACGTGTAATGCTCTAACACAGATTTCACAACCTCACTCTCTGATTTCACATTCTACTGCTCAAGTTCAAAGAACTCGAACCAATTTTATTTCTTCAATCACCGGCCCCAAAATTCGGACTATAATGGTTTTAGCTTAATCCAATAGCACCCAAATAATTTAATAACAATAGTTAAAATATATCATTGTAGTATATTGTATTATAATAGTATTGTTATAGTATATTATATATTATTACGGTATGCTGTTATAATATATTGTACATTATTAGAATACACTGTTATGCTCTAAAAATATATTATTGTTGAATTGTATATTGTTGAAGTATACTGCAGTAAACTGTATAATATAGCAGTATACTTGTATCGTATATTATAAACGGTAGGTTTGTATTACTTCTTCAGATTAAAGAGCTTCAAGCTCAATAATGAAGTGGAGGGGGTTCATCAAATTTTTTATCTCACTCACCTCAAATCAACTTTAAATACTTCAATATAAACTTCCAAACGGTACTAGACAATATTTTGCAGCATGCATTTCGAATCAACAAAAAAATATTCAAGTTGTAAATTTAGATATTCAAGCATAACAGTGATGGTCTCGAAAAATTCTATCCGAAAACCTCAAATCAATTCTAGAAAATAAGACCAAATATAATGCAAAAATAATGTAGAATGAAGGAGAAAGTTGTACTCCATATAAGAATTTCTATTTAAAAAATAGATGCATAAATCTATAAGGCTACATACGAAATGCTTGGGTTGAGTGGGTTGCATAATGCATGAGAAGAGAAAGATTGTGGGGAAGAAATGGGCAGGTGGAGTGATATTTTGGGATGGAAAAGTACTATTTGCAACGAACTTTCTGATAGGCAAAAACGGTGATTAAATTGGTAATATTATGAATAATTTTTCAATATATTTAAATATTTCACTGGAAAGAGGACTGACTTCACTGTTTAATTTAAAAGAATAATTTTAAGCGACTGATGATACTCCCTAGTAAAATAGGTTCTCAACACCTCACCACGTATTCCCTAAGATTTAAAAGCTTGGATTATACACCTTTCCTTTCCCCATATATGGCCTTGGCATTGCCAATTTGCAAAAAAATGGAATCTTGCGCTTCTCCACATTCAAATCAACCATTCCCCATCATCTCTACCTCCGAGTGAATAACAATGCTGATGCTGCCGACTCAAATCGCCGCCAATAAGAATTAGATAAATGGGGAAAAGGATCCCACAAGGCCGTGAAACGATCTTCAAGTAATTTGAAGAAGCTATTTACTAAAGCGTTGCATTCCACCGGTGTCAAATCAAGCCACCTAAGACTCCTATCAATGTGTCACCGATCGACGTTCCAACTGACTGCCCATGACTGAGTGAGTGAGAAAGCAAAAAAAACATTCCTTCTCTATAAACTCTTCTTCAATAACTCACCCTTCAAACCAAGAAATTGTGTTCTTTCTTGAAGAAAAGAACATTGAATCTTAGAGACCTTTAATCAAAAACTGACTGGGTCCTAAAATATCAAATCTAACAAAGTCGGCAAGAAAAGGACGATGGCACTAAATCTGTCTTTGACTGGACGCTAATAACCATAGAATTCATATTCAGTGGATAAAGTTGAAGTTAAGTTCTTCCTTCTTTCGGCTATTTTTATTCTTTTTCACCACTTATTTGCAGAACTTTCACTTCAAAGCTCATAGACCTCCTTTTCACAAAATAACTACACTCATTACGTAGATATGTCGACCTTCGATTTTCCAATCACTGCCCTTCCCTAAGAAATATAGTGCAAGTATAGCATAATTCTCATTGCCCCTTTTTTTAAGAGAAATTTCTTTTTGAAACGTTTGCATCTTCATTTATTCCTAGAGGTACTTATTAATCCCTAGTGATTTTGTTGTACGCAAATTTTTCTTTATTTTTCTCGTATAAACACACAATCTTTTTTAATCTTTCTCCTATATATACACACAGAGGCATATGCAAAAAAGTAATGTCGCATTTCTCTTTCTTCATATTATTGATAAGTGTTAAATAAAGTTAATGAGATATTAATTATGTGTTTGCAATATATTATCTTGGATCTTATTGTATAAAAGTTTATTTACTAATATAATGATTTAAATACTTTAATTTAATGCTCTAAAATATTTCTAATTTTAAATAGTAAGCAGTCTTTCTTCCTCTTCTTTCAATAAAGATTTCGTATTTTTTCTCTTTTTCTCTAAAACTGAGTTAGCATATCATATGATGCTAAATTTATAATTTTGTTCGATAGATTAATGGCTTATTTCATCAAACATACCAAATATCCACTGAAAAATTTTTACCAGAAAAAATACCAACCATGGTTTAAAGGGCAAATTAGTCTCATGCCATTTTTTAGGTTTAAGTAGAATATTGATATTTGTTGCTGGCTGTGGCAATTAGGGTAGATGTGCGATCGGGTCAAAGAATTAGGGGTCCTTTGAGTTTTAGTTGGTGTCATTTTATTCCGTCAAGTTTATTTTATTTTACTTGAGTCCAGGAAAACTGTGATACTATCTACTATAATGACACGTGGGGTTTTATGTATGGTTCATTAGAGTGGAATATAGAATATTCATGGTGTTTCTACGTGGTTGGATACTATTTCCTCCGTCTCACTAGTGTTTCTCTTTTACACGTTATTTAAAAAATATTAATTAAAAAAGATTTTAAATTATTTTATCTTTATTTATATTTTAACATGATTTCTCTTCATTAAATATTTACTCTAGTTATACGCTCTCTCCTTTTCAAGAACAATTATTATTAATATTATAATAAAAAAATATAATTTATTTTGTTAACTTCTAAAATGATAAATAATTTGAGATAATTATTTTTAGAAAAGATAATTTGAGGGATTAATAAGGACAGTAATGAAAGTTGAAGCTTCGACTAATTTTCGCCCCTTTCAAGTTTCAACTAATAAGATATTGGCATCTCTCCATCCACATTTATTTTGAAATACAAAATGATTTAACTGTTACATGTGTTAATTTCTCTGTTTAGTCTGAGCTATATGTTTGAAAGTTCCACTCTTTTTGTGCTTGTACTATCTTCCACGTTTTTTTCTAAGCAGTAAACTATAAACTGGATGTGTTTATATAATAATTACAAAGGGGAGATAACATAAAATATAAAGAACTCTACTCTAAGTACATAACATAAAATATAAAGAACTCTGTAGACATCTAGTCTATATAAACTTCATAATCATTGGCGTTTGAAACCTTGTAATTTGTATTGCAACAGGTTACTCCATCATGGAAGAAAAAGTTCAACTCTTTTCATCCTTAAAGGTTTACATATCACGCACTTGAGATTTCAAATGGATGGTTGCAGATGGACAAAAAAAGGGACTTGCATCAATTTTTAGAAGGTGTATTTATTACTTTTCAAACTCACAAATTTGTATTTATACCTAAGGTGATGGCACATAGAATACCTTTTGTATATAAGCCAAACCCCAAATAAGGCACCATCCGTTGACTGTAAACAACTCCTTTAGGATGTGATGATGTACCAGAAGCATAATTAATGCTAATGCGATCAAATTCACTTGTTGTCCACCTTATAGCAAAATTTTCATGTCCACTTTTATATTCGCGAATGTTGGGAACAGGAACAGAGGGAAAGAAGAGCTCTTGTGTTGGCATCTGCAAGAATCTTTAAGGCGTTTGTATCTGAATACATATTTAAATATCAAGATGTTTATTAAAATTTGAATATCAATGGATTAAGACTGTTTATTTTTTTAATATCTGAGTATATAAAATTTATCCTTATTTAAAAATTAATAAACATAAAATTCAAATAAAATACTAATTAATTTAATATTCTATGAGTGCCGACTAGAGGCACTGGTTGGTGGCGGTTTTGGTTAATGGGGATGGTTCTGGGTAATAGCTAGTGGTGATTGGTAGCAATAGCGATTATGGTTAAGGATGTGGTGGGTGATGATGGTGGTTGTGCTTGAGATTGAGGAAAGTGATGATGGGTGGTGGTCGTTTGTAATGGTAGGCGGTGTTAGCTATGGTTATTGATGGTGATGGGGTGGTTAGCTGTGGTAGATGAGTGTGTGGTTATGGTTGAGGATGATGGTGGTGGGGTTGGTTGGTGGTGGTAGTGGTGGCGACTATGGTTGAAGATAGTGATGGTGATGGTGGTGGTAGTTGATAATGATAGGCGATGGTAGCAGTTAGTAATGATTATCGATAATAGTATCTTAATAAAATTAAGTTTGGGTTATAGATCTTAATATTAGACTTTAAAATCAAACTTGAATGATTAAGATTTAAACTTAACAAATGAGGCCTTAGTGCCCCTCGAGCAATTTGCAGCAGCAGCTGCTGATCGACAAAAATGGACGAAGAACAGCTCCGACCATTGGCACTGCAAGATGCAACTCTAACACAGCAGGTACATTAGGAGACAGTATTACAACCTATTAAACAAATTTTAACCTTACAAGTGTTAGAAAATGAAAGATGATATATTGTTTCGTTATACAGAAGTTTAAAGAACTTCATCCAGAAAATACAGATCCGTCCCATGAAATTTCAGGAAATGGTTGGACTATAGCTATTATTTGTTCACGTCGATTATAAAAAAGATAGTTGAATATAAGGTGGGTTGGTCAATCCATTTTTGCCATTGGAGAGGCACTTAGCAGCCAAATATGAGCATCATGGCTTTTTCTTTTCCTTTGGTAATTTCCATAGCCACTTCATAAGAAGGCTGATTTGGTTGAAGCCTCCTCACGTCCACGACCGGTTGAGGTCACGGCAATGCCCTCTTGCTCACTTGCTGCCGCTTATTTTAGTTTACATTCAAACCAAAGTAAACCAAGCCTAAGCGGAGAGGATTTCACCGAGGATAGGGCAGCAGGCCCAGAATCTAATAGTATGGACCCAGATGCGAGAGAAGATGCAGAAGAAACAACTTAAAGAAGGGTTTACCTTCAATATCATAATTGATCACCAGCATGCGTAAACTTAAGTTCGCCCGAACAAAAGAAAGCTGACCAGGAGTGTCAAACCACTCTAGTATCTTCACCCTTGGTTGAGACTGGCTTCGGAATTACCAGGGGAACTGCTTCCAAATAAATCAGTCCACCTGAAGCCACTTCCTCCGGCGCTCTCACCTGATCGACGAAAGAAGTCACTATCAAACGGCTCGCCCTATTGAAGTACCAAAGGTGCGCTTAGCCCGGTGACTAGGAAATGGGTTTGCCTTGGCTCAGGATTGCCCATTTTTGTTAATTCCAAGGGGTTTCTCTGAATTTGAAAGTGATCACTTAGTAAGTTTCCATACCAAGGCTCAATCCAATTAAGTCCGGCGACTAAATAGAAAATATGGTATGGCAAGATTTTCAATAAGCGAGTGAATACCCGGTAGCATTGATTGAAGCGCTCTAAAGTCCTAATTATTTATTTATTAGTTAGCGCTTTAACGATATTCGAATAGAACTCAAGGTTGTGCGCTAGGTTTCAAGGTCAGATAGGGCTTTGAAAATAAGGGTTGGCAAAAGAAGTAAAGGAAACAATTCCCTGCAGTATGCTCAAAACTCGGTGGCATGGATAACTCTGCTGTTTAGGTATTTGATTATATCAAGATCTTTGGAGTGAATTTAAGAAGGAAAAACAAGTGGTACAAGGTATAATAGTTAGACAGCATATTTATTCAACAGGATATGAATAGAATTTTTGGATAAAAAAGACTAGCATAAAGTGAAATATTAAAACGGATGTAATGAGTTTATTTATTCTTAAGCGCTTACAAAGTTGAATGGACTGCTTGAAGTTGTAGGTTTATGATCTTACAAGCTAACCAAGATTTGATCAGGCACAGATGAGGAAAAGAAGAGAGACATCAAAGGGAAACAAGATATCAAAATTGAAAAAGGATGGAGTAAAAAAATGGAGACTTTATAAAAGAAGCACAAGATCTTTGGCATGCTACGGAATCGAAGGTGTGACTTAGCAGTCAATGAAATGAGATGAAAATATAAGAAACAAGAATTCAAATCCTAGCAAATCTAAAGCTAAAAACACTGGGTGACTTCTTTTTATCTGCCTAAATATTAGTGGAAAAAGTTACCTAGAACATATGTTAGTGGAGGCAGCAAGTATCCTCCACATGTATTTATATGTCTAGTCAAAACTCAGCAAACAAAGGTTATGTTGCATCCATCTCTATCCTATACAATGGTAGAGATGCGCACAAGCTGCCGAATTCATCGTCATCCCAAAAGAACTTTGGCAGTTTGAGTGAAGAAATATTTTTATAAATACTTCAGCTATTAAGAGGGTACACTTTTATCTCTGAAAATTCCTTTTATAATTGATGGAAGTGAGAGTTGAATCTTGAATCTCTGCTCGCTCCAATAACATACTAAAATTGTGCGACCACTTCATCTAAAAGCTTAAACTATTGAAGAGGTTATATTTTTATTTACTTAATTATATCTGAAACAAAACCAACTGTTCATTGGTGGGAGAACCACCCAATTTATGTTTATCCAATAGTTCCAAGAATATTATGTGCATGTTTTATGCCTTCAGACTGTTCTATGTCCCACTGTTTGCAGGATAAAACCATACATAAAGTCAGTGATGCAATGAAATGTTATTACCATCAATGGACAATATATTGAACCTAATGGCACAAAACAATGATACACAGACTTACAGCAAATGACCTTCAAAGAGGAAAAACAAGTGCTGCTGCTTCATTTCATTCAGAAAAGACTTCCCAAGGCTTTTGCTTTCTCCCTTAGGATAAATTTCTGTATCTTGCCAGTCGACGTTTTTGGAATATCTTCAAATATGACTGTCCGAGGTGCCATGTAGTGAGGCAAATTATCCCGACAAAATTTGATAATTTCTTGATCACCAACGCTAAATCCCTCCTTCAACTTCACAAACGCGCAAGGTGTCTGCCCCCAATGATTATCTGGTCGTGCTACTACTGCTGCTTCAAGAATTGCTGGATGACTGTACAAAACACGTTCCACCTCAACCGTACTTATGTTTTCTCCACCAGAAATTATAATGTCTTTCAACCGGTCCTTAACTTCAATATAACCATCGCGATGTTTTACAGCAAGATCGCCACTGTGAAACCATCCGCCTCTAAAAGCTTCCTCTGTTGCTTTTGTATCTTTTAGATATCCACTCATTACGGTGTTCCCTCTAAACATAATTTCTCCAATTGTCTTACCATCAGCTGGTACCTTTTCCATAGTCATAGAGTCTTTTACATCAACTTCCTCTAAACATAAATGATGTACTCCTTGTCTTGCTTTTAGTACAAATTTTTCATCACGAGGCAAAGAATCCCACTCGGGCTTCCACAAACAATACGTACCTGGACCGTATGTCTCTGTTAGTCCATATAAGTGATGTACTCCAAATCCGAGCTCCTCCATTTTGGAAATAATTTGTGGAGGTGGTGGTGAACCACCTGTCATTATTTTAACCTTGTGAGGAAGTGGCTGTCGATCACACGGTGGTGAATTCACAATCTTGTTCAAGACAGTTGGTGCTCCACCCATATGTGTGACTTTGTGCAATGAAATATTTTCAAATATGTCTTTTGGAGAGACATTTCTCAAACAAACATTTGTGCCACCCAATGCTGCTAGTCCCCAAACAAGACACCATCCGTTGCAGTGAAACGTTGGAACCGTCCAAAGATAAGTAGGGAATGAACTCATCTCATGAAGCAAAAATGTGGCGATAGTATTGAGATATGCACCTCTATGACTGTAAACAACTCCTTTGGGTCGTGATGTTGTTCCAGAAGTATAGTTAACACTAATAGGGTCAAATTCAGTTATCGGCCACCTTATAGCAAAATCGTCTTCCCCACTTTTGAGGAGACTCTCGTATTCGTGAGTGCTAGAGTTATCGATAAGAGGGGAATCGTCAGATTCATGGATTACAACAAGAAGAGGTGGTTTAAGTTTATTGTCAGCAAGAAGATCTAGTGCACCTTGAGCAAGTTTGAGCAACTGCTGATCCACAAATATGACCTTTGCTTCTGCATGCATCAGTAATGTCGATACCATAGCTGAATCATGGCGAGTATTTAATGTACAAAGAACGGCTCCAGCCATTGGTACTGCAAAATGTAGCTCTTGCATTGCTGGTACATTAGGGGCCAGTGTTGCAACCTACAGAAAGAAATTTAAATCTTTTTTAATGTAGAAGTAAGTGACATAAGTTGTTGCGAATTCATTAAACTGCTAAAATAATTATCTTAAGGAAGTGGATTGACAGGTGAAGAAGAAAAAAATAAAGAGGGGGATCCTTAACTTTGACCTTCTCAGAAGGCAAAGTTGAACTAAATGCAAATCATACAACATAATAGTTCAAGCATCATATCCGTAATTAGTCATTGTCATTAGAAAGACACGTAAAGCTTCTCTCTCAGTGCAGTGCTTCTTAGATCCATAAGAAGAATGGGGAAGCCTATCTATTCGCTTGGCGGGACGACAATAGAACTCCATACCGGAATTTCATTACCTTATTCCTTAAACCCTATAACGGAGACATTGGTACAATGGAAGACTCAAGAGACCTCGAGCCTGATATAGGCTACCATAAGAGAGACTTTAGCCACGTCTTAACCTATGGTTCAACCTCATAGTACTCGTTATTACAGCTATATGGAGATTTTCGGGTCAAAAACCTGTTCGACATCATATGTGGACAATTCATTAGGCAGTTGCCCAAGCTCCCGGAGGTATATTGGATTTTTCATGGTGCCAAATCTTACAACATTTCAATTCAAGTTCCATATCCATAATTAGCCAGTGTCATTAGAAAGAAACATAAAGCTTCTCTTTCAATCCACTGCTTCTTAAGTCCAAAAGAAGAATGAAGAAGATTACTATATTATATATAGACATACCAGTAAAATGAACAGAGGATGTTGAAGAAGTTACCAGCAACTATGATTTACCAGCTAAGAACAAAACTAATTATAATCATTATCCTTAACATCCCATATCAAAGCCCATTCATTGCTAGTATGCATAAACCATAACATTAGAGCCTCACACTCAATATCTCTAACTTTGAGCAGCTGTCGGTCTTGCTTATTTTCGGTCTTAACAATTAATGTGAAACTATATAAAGACAGGCTCCCACCTATTGGGGTAGAATAATTGTAATTAATGGGTAATATTGATCTTACAACCCAAACATTTTAGTTCCGACTAGTGTGATAAGAATGTACTACCTTGCTGATTCACACGGGTTTCCACGTGCCCCATGCTACTCGGGTCAAAGCGTAAGCTAGTGATACGTTCAGCTACTGGACTTTCTCCATCTAGGATGCAACATTTAGGCTATTTCCCTTAGCAGCACGACGCTTTTATTTCTCTCTAACAACCCCATTTTCACAGTTTAGGCTGCTCCCATTTCACTTGCCGCTAGCTACTATGGGAATCGCTTTTGCTTTCTTTTCCTCTGGCTACTAAGATGTTACGGCTCATGGTATCTGCCTTAGTTCTTTACACACCCCTTAAGAAATACATTTAATAAACTTAATCAAGCCCTCTATCTCTCCTTAAACGTCTCAATAAATACTCCACCAATTGGAACAGTAAGGGTAAATTTGGTAAAAGATTAACAAATGATTTCTAGCTTTTTCTACAAGGTCAAACATTTCTACACGAATTCACTATATCAGAAGAATCAAACCAATACTAAAAATGAAATAATCCTTCACCAGAAAATTTCTTCTTAATTAATCCTATTAGGCAGCAAGTCATCAAGATTCAAAGCCTTGTATCATCCAAACTTATCAAAATGATACAGATATCACCAATGTTGCTCAGACTCTATGAAAATATCGTTGGGTGATTCTACAAAACTAGCGCATTTTTGGAGGATCCAACACAGATGCGGCAACATTTTGGAGAGTCGGCGCAACATAGAATATCACTATATCCTATATCATTTTGAAATATTTTCAACATAATATTTTATTGTCAAAATGATACAAATATCACCTATGTTGCTCGAACTCTCTGAAAATATCGCCGGGTGCGTGTTAGATCCTCCAAAACTAGTGCATTTTTGGAGGATCACACAAGGCTTAGGCAACATTTTGGAGAGTCCGCGTAATATAGGATATCACTTATCAGAAGGATTAATATTTTATTGTAAAACTCTATTGGTGGCATGTCAACATCAAGATTAAGCATAGAAAAGTTGACAGAAATCTTACCACATCCCCACGAGAAATCCCCAACTGAACCAAAGCAGAAGCAAGTTTTACACATCTAACATGAGTCTCTTCCCAAGTATACTTCACTTTAGAACCATAAATAACTGAAGTTCTATCTCTAAATACATTAGCTGCTCTTTCCAAGAAACTTAAGGGCGTCAAAGGAACATGATTTGCTGAACATTTAATTAGACCCTCTATAGAAAACTGGCAAAAGGTACGGTGCCTTTGAGTATTTTCGGGGTGAATTTGACTGAAACCATTAAAGAAATTACGAGCCAATCTTGAGTTCTTGAAAAAATGATTCATGGTAATGGTGGAGAAGATGGTTGGGAAGGTTGAAAAAGTTACTGTAGTTTTTTGTTCATATAGATAACTTGAGTTTTTATAGCCATATGTATAGAAATGTACATACAGAAAAAAAAATTGCTTTTGCATTATTAAGCAGGCCTTTGGAATTAAAATTTATAATTTTAATTAAAAGTATTATTTGGAGTTAAGTTAAAAATGAAAAAATTATGTTTGGAGATGCATTAAAACTTATAATTTTTGAAAAAGGTAATATTTGGAGTTAAGTTAAAAATGAAAAAATTATGTTCGGAGATGCATTTCACTTAAAAAAAATATTATAATTTTGTGATTGGAAAAAAAAATCTGAAAATGTTAAAAAAATGGTCAAAATCACTTTTTGATTTTTGAAAAACTCATTTTCAAACTCTTTTCAAAAAATTACAAAATTTTACGGACAAATACATTTCTGATAAAAAAATTATAAAAAAAAAAAAAGAAAAGAAAAATTTATGAACAAATGAGGCCTAAAAAAGGATCGTCTCGCACTCCAAAAAGTATATACGATATAAGCCGTCTATGACTGATCTATGGCTCAAAAATATTTATAAATAATCTTCCACAAAAGGTGGAAGAGATTTATTATTTTAACAAATAAGAGAGATTTATCTAAATTTAAAATATGTAGAGTTAATCTGACTTTTCCCACTGTGGAATACGTAATTGTTTTGGATAAGGATTAAGATGAGAGTCTAACGTAAGAATGATTGGTTTTTAAAACGTTGCTGAGTACGATGTTTGGTACGTAATAAAAGACTATTGAGCACATGAATTTAGGTAGACTGAATGGACACAATGAATTTAGTTACAAGGTTTACTCAACTTGGATTTAGTTATTTCTGAAGTAATGACCTTTAGCAGATTTTGCAAAAAAAAAAAGGAAAAAAAAAAGAAGGATAAAGATAAAGAAAGAGAATACTGACCAAAAATGGAGACAAAGAGAAAAGATTTTTACACAAATAATCGATTAGATTCGGTGTTTTTTCTTTTCAAGTCAATGTATATAAATTACACATTAATTATATATAATTACTAAGTTATATACAATTATACATGTATTATTATAAGTTCGTCGGTTATATTTACTTTAAGCGAGTGTGTAAACACTACCTTGCTTCAAAAGAAAAAAACAAAGAAAGCCAGTGATTTTAAATTAGGCAAGTTGGCAATTACCCAATTCCCATCTAATAATCGCCTCTCCTGTAATAAAAAAAGAAGGTAAAAGAAATTGATTTTTTGACAAGTTGTTATCACTAAATTCATAACGCTTTTAAGTTGGGTAGATATTGCTTCTCCTTTAACAGGGTGAAATTCAAAAATAACCAGATTTACAAGTGATAATTGAAAAATAACAACAGTAATCGAAATTTAGCCACTTTTCATGTAGAGATAAATTTGAAGGAAAACACTATTCAAAATCCGAAAAATATTCCAGCATAATACTAGAATTCGAATTTTTTACCTGTGAACTTCCAGCATAATATACTGGAGTTCCAGTATAATATACTGGGATTCCAGCATAATATATCGGATTCCCAGCATAATATACTGGGGTTCCAGCATAATATACTGAAAGTTTATACATAGGTGTTCCAATCTCCAGTATATTATGCTGGAACTTTTCGTGTGCTGGAGTTCCAGTATAATACGCTGGAAGTTCATACACAGATGCACCAATCTCCAATATATTATCCTGGAACTTTCCGTGTTGCAGTAAAATAATAATTATTTTTCAGTGACTTTGCAAATATTAGCTATTTTTCAATTACCGATCCAAAAATTGACTAACCCGTGCTATTTTCACCCTTTAATAAGTTACAAATCCAAATTAGTCAGACCAATATATATATTATATATCGGATGGTTAAAGTTAAAAAATAAAAAAACATATTTAAGCCGTCAAGTGTGATCCAAACCCAATCGTGACAGTCCTACCTAAATAGAAGCTTGTAATTAGTATATGATATTTAGTAGATAATTATTTTAATAATGATTTAATTACACGAAACCATATAACTACATCACTTCATAAATAAAACTAACCAGACACAAGGAAATAAATTTTGAAGAAGTTGAACAATTGATTTTTGTAAAAACTCTGCTACATGTTGAACATATTATGCTCACTTATGTCTCATAGTAACAATGTAACAATAGTAAAGCATAAATATAAAGCTAGGATGATCAATTTTGTATCTGATAGACTGATACCAGGCAATTTAGCTTTGTCAATATGACAATTGTGAGAAAGAAATATTACTCAGGCACAACAACAACAAAAAATCCAATAAATTCTCACAAATGAGGTTTGGAGAGAGTATGATATACAAAGCCTTACTTTTACATATCAATATATACAATAACTTGGTAATAAATGCAAATAACGAATTAATACAACAATTTAAAAGGTTCAAAATGATCAATTTCAAATAGACATTGCACCAGATTACCAAACACGAAAAAACATGTATGAGATATATATATTTGTCAATATAAGTCCGTCTCTATCAACTCCTTTTATCCATATCGACAACATTAGCTTGAGAAAAACAAAATCGAAATGAACTTGGAAATAGTAAAGAGGAGAGAAAGTTGGATGATCAGCTATTTTACCTAAGCATCAAACCATGGAAACACGTTTAACTACTTCTAACAAGAGAAGTGCTTCTCAATATTTTTTTACCGAACACATCAACTGCTTATTTTCAGTTTCACCACTTCTATCCAAACATGTAACTACTTTTTCATAAATTTAGCTACACCACTTACGTGTTATGAAAGGCGAAAGCGCAAAAAAACTTAAGGTCTATTGGGACTTTAAGCGCAAAACCACTTCGGTATTATCAAAGACGAGAAGCGCAAAAAAGCTCCGAGGTCTGTTGGGGCTTTAAGCACAAAACGCAAATAAAGCATGGGCTTTAACGAAAAATGGCGCAAATGGAGAAAAAATATAAAATGTACGTGTAGTCCAAGACTAATAATTATAAATGTGAATAACAAATATATGAACAAAAGAAAATGAAAAAGAATTACGATAATATGAAATATCATTTGTTTAGTATCGCCTCTTCAGGATTACGCTCATTGGCTAGGAAAAGTAAGCCTTAAAGCTTAATGACGAGACTGAAGTGCCTGCTAAGCGAGGCGAAGTGCTCAACATATTTTGATCCTCGCTTCAGAGGTTAAGCAACCACTTAAGAAGTGCTCAAATTCAGCTCACCAACGGGCTCTATATCTGCAACTGGATCTGCATAAATTACCAAAGGATGAGTATAACACATTGTAATTCTAACACATTGTAATTCCTATTGTCTCCTAACTCTTTTCTTCCCTTGGTGGGACTTCAATTAACTTGTATTTTGATATTAAGTAGTTGTACGGAGCTAAGAATTTAAGGAGGACAACAAAGATCATAGCATAAATAACAATAACTATGATCTTGAAGAACAACACCAAAACAATATTTATATACAAAGCAGGGGAAAAGAAAGCATGTGCGGAGAAACACATTTTGTCAAACTATATTAAAAAGGAAACATAAAGAAGTAGGTAAAATGAAACTCACCGCACTTCCCTTTGTGGAGAGGTTAAATCTCGAGTAGGTAGCGTCCAAATTGGAGAACACCACATAATGTGCTACACTATTGTTAGACCCTAAAATTGAACTGGACTTCCGCTTGGCATACCATGAGCTAATTGTATTGCACGCCATGCTTTGTGGTAACTAATCCTCAGTCCATATCTCTTTCTCATTTCTTCTACCACAAACCTTGGTTTGATTTCTAATTTAGTGTCATGTAGTAGCTCGGTGATGTAATCGGATATGACCTTTGATGTTGCGTGTCGCTGGTCAGTTACATCAACAGAGCAACTATGGTTTTTCTCAAACTTAGTAATCTTGAATAATACAGAATCATGGACCTGTGCAGAATTTAAATACCAACTGCATTCGTCATCATAACACTTCAGACAATACCTTGTTTTGCTCGATCTATAGACCTTAAAATTGAACTGGTACTTAATTGCATGATTTGCAAAACATTTTTTCAAACTTTCTTTGTCCTCAAACATAGATCCAACAACTATTTCATCCAATGAAGCATCTTCGCTCAAAACCATAGTTCGCAAATCGCCTCTTTTACTGGCCGACCTTATTCTTACACCCCTACCATTTGATGTCTGCCCAGTTTCCTCAGTTAATTTTCTTCTTGTCAGAGGTTCAGGTGCCATTGCTGGTTCAACCACTATCAATGCTTTATCTCCAATATGCATTTTCCATACTCCTTCCTCTTGTGGAATACAAATATTTACTTCTTCATGTACGATGTTATTGCACAATTCCGTTTCTGAACTGTTTGCTGACAAAGAATTCCTTTTCGCGATATCGACAATAAAACGGGCAGTCTTGAAACTGGAATTATTTTTCAGCAAGAAGATGCAAGTAGTAACTTCATTGTCGTTTGTTACTAACATTCCTTTGCTTGTTTCTAGCTTCGTATCAAACCAAATATTTACTTCAATGTCACCCCTTTTCAGTTTTAGAACCTCAAAAATCTTTTGAACAAGAACTTCAAAGGTTATTTCATCGTTTACAAGAATTAGTTTGGTGTCATGATCCAAATACTTGTTATTAGTAGTCCATCTGCCATTGTAAGCAATATAGATGCAAATTTCATCCATCCTGCATCAATTGAAATAAAAGACATTAGACATACATCTAAAATATGTAAAATATTCCTTAACTTCGGCCAAGTGGGCTAAACTTTCGAAACAACATTATTAAAGCAGATTGTCACGACCGACGAGGACCATGCTAATCTTCTCTGTATCGCTCCAATTTTATCAGATGAATAAGCCTAACTTATTTGCCATATCAAAAATCCGGCAGAGTATCCTCTGACCGGGAGCAAACCAAAACTTTAACCCTGTCAGCCTTCAATCAGCATGTGCTAAAAGCCCCATAACACTAGTAATTCTAACATGTTAAGTTTAGAAAATATCAACAATTTCAAGCCACAAGCTCCCACAACAACTACAGAAGTTTCAAGCTACGCTATCACTAACACAAGCCAAAATACAATCCCAAGACTGACTTAGCGCGGGTCATGGCCCTCGTCGGGTCGTGACACAGATAATCAAATCAGTATTATCTTTAGCCCAGTGGTCCAAGCTCTGCTTTTAACTTTTAACACTTCCTACGCAAACTGTGGCTACTTATACAAAGTATAATTCTGGATTAGGAAATAGTTATAACCATAGTGTGACAAAGAAACGGAAGAAAGTAGAAAAGGACAAGTTTAGCCTAGTGGACTAAAGCTTCCAAAGAAAATTATGAACACATATATCAAAATCAGTAGTAACTTTAGGTAGGAGCTTATGTTCCTATTAATGAGAGAAAAAAGGAAGTCAGGCATAGATTTTTTAGTGAGAGTATTGGAGTCGGCTTCAAAAATACTTTTATATTTGTCCAGTATCTTTATTCTCTATTCTCCTCAGCAATTTTCTTCATTATTTCAATTATCTAAATATTTAGAAGAATTAACCTAAATAGTCGCTCACCCATTCGCTCAAACTAAAAGTAGCTTGCAGATGTATAGTGTATGTGCAATTCATGTATAATATGTGTATAACCATGTATAATTAGTGTACAATCTATGTATACCAGTTAGGAAAAGTAAACTATAAATCCGACCAGCTATTTGTGTAAACATATTATTCCTTCCGTTCCAGTTTATGTGAACCCATTTCCTTTTTGGTCCATTCCAAAAAGAATGACACCTTTCAAAATTTGGAAACAATTTAGCTTAAACTTCTAATTCTACCCCTTAATGAGAAGCTTTTATAACCACACAAATAGTCTGAACCCCTTTTCTGACTTGTTTAGGACCACAAATTTTAAAAGTCTTTATTTTTTCTTAAACTTCGTGCTCAGTCAAACAGGTTCACATAAATTGGAACAAAGGGAGTAACTATTTATTTGGTTGATAATTTGGGTTTGTTGTTGTTGTATTTTCCAATAACTAATTATTATTGTGAATGATGTAAGTGTATTTCACTTCATACTTAAATTGATAGATTACATCGAGAATATATATACAAAAGCTAGACACATAAGTCAACAATGCATCCCTGAGATCACGCCTTCTACCTACAGCATTTGACTATCTATCCTACATACACTCTAATATTTGAAATACTCTCTGACAATATCTAACACTCCCCCTCAAGCTGGAGCGTACATATTATAGGCTTTAAGCTTGCTACAAATGTGTTCAATACGAGCTGCTCTAAGGGACTTAGTAAGCACATCTGCCAATTGGTCATTTAAACCGACGAAGCTGGTGGCAGTGCATCCGGACTCTATCTTCTGCCGAATAAAATGACAATCCACCTCTATATGTTTCGTTCTTTCATGAAAAAGAGGATTGGAGGCAATATGAAGGGCAGCCTGATTGTCACATATAAGCTTCATTTGTTTGAATTCGACACATTTTAACTCTCGGAGGAGTTGTTTCAACCAAATAAGCTCACATGTGGCAAGGGCCATAGCTCGATATTCTGCTTCTGCACTAGATCTAGCAACGTCTTGCTTTTTACTTTTCCAATATATTAGATTCCATCCAATCATGACATAGTACCCAACAGTAGAACATTTATCTGACGGAGAACCTGCCCAATTTGCATCAAAATATCCAACAATGTTTTTATGACCTTTGTCTTCATATATCAGTCCTTGTCTGGAGCTCTTTTATGTATCTCAGAATACGAATTACGCATCCCAATGATCTTTGCACGGATCTTGGAGAAACTGACTAACCACACTTACTGCAAATTAAATATCTAGTAATGTGATAGTGAGATAATTTAGTTTACCGACCAGTCTTCGGTTATCTGTTAGGGTCTTCCAATGGCTCCCCCTGTCCAGGCACGAGTTTGACATTTGGATCCATAGGAGTGTCAACGGGTTTAGAGTTTAACATGCATGTCTCTTCAAGTATGTCCAAAGCGTATTTTCTCTGTGAGATAGCAATGCCTGTCTTAGATTGTGCTAACTCGATTCCCAAAAAATACTTTAACTTCCCCAAGTCTTTGGTCTGAAAATATTTGAATAGATGTTGTTTTAACTAAGATATTCCTTCTTGATCATTTCCAGTAATGATAATGTCATCAACATAAACGACCAAATAAATATTCTTTTCTGGACCATTATGTCGATAGAAAACAGAGTGATCTGCTTCACTCCGTGACATCCCAAACTGTTGGACAACATAGCTAAATCTACCCAACCATGCTCTCAGAGATTGCTTGAGGCCATATAGCGAACAATTTAGATGACATATGAAGTCTGAAACCCCCCCCCCCCCCCCC